>VAHF01000109.1:0-133143 GCA_008009225.1 Acer yangbiense | reverse complement strand
AAGAACAATCCCTTCAAATTCTCTAAGCTTCTTGGCAAGAGCATTCTCACCCAAAAGCCTTCGAGTTGTTGACACAAACTCATCCATTTGTAGCTTGATCAAATCATCCTTCTCATCAACCTCTCTTAAGGCTATCTTCAAATTTTCTTCAAGACACTTCACCCTAGTCAAGAGATCAATATAGGTTGGATTCTCACTTAAGCACTCTTGATGATTTGGATCAACTTCCTTGTCCAAAGAATCTTGACATACATTCTCTGGAGTTGAGTGAGAGACCGTGAAGGTAACAAAGTTGCTTACTAACTCTTCTTCACTAGAAGACTCATCATTTGAGCTCTCATCTTCACTAGAGTCATCATCATCACTCCATGTGGTCGCCATAGCTTTTCCTTTCTTGTCCTTCTTAGTCTTATCACTAGGACATTTCGAAGCATAATGGCCAAGCTTTTTGCACTTGAAGCATTGAACCTTACAATTGTTCTTAGCACAAAAATCTGTAGTAAGCTTTGTAAAAAGAATTCACACTACCTATAGGTGATTTTTTGAACCAGGTCTTGGCACAGTCTGTTACAGTGGAAGGGAACATCCTGCATATTACCGACCAGGTAGCATTCTGGACCTCCATCTAGTGGATAAAACTCTCCATGTGGCTTATGGGGTTTTCCGATATGGAGAATTTCTCGGCGGGCATCTTGAACTTGGGGGGTAACTCTGCTTCTCTGATTCTCCTAGAGAAGGGTGCATTCATCTCCCTCAAAGGATTCTTCCAGGTACTCCAATGCTTGCCCTTCCTTAACTCCTCGAGTTCCTTTGCCATTTTTGCCATTTTGGCCATTTGATCTTCAAGGCGTTTGGATCCATCGTGCCTGGATCGAGCTACTGGGCCTTTATTATTTAAAGTTTCAGATACTACAGTTGCCTCCTTGTGCTCATTTTTCTGAGGCCGGGTACCCCGTGGGTTTCTCCTGGGCCCGGTACTGCCACCAACATCGAGCTGTGGAGCCCGTTTCTCTACCGCTGGTTTAGTCACTTGCTGGTTCTTTCTGGGAGGAATGTTAAACTCTAACTTCACATGTCGGGGTCTAAAATCTCCAAATGATTTGGAACTGGCAGTGACGGTCCGAGTCTATCAAAACTGGTACCCGGGTACTCGATCCAGCTTCTCCCACGAGCCTGGGTGCTTCGAAAGGTTTCCCTTAGGCGATCATCCAGAGGCGAATGCTTTCCACATAGGCAGTAGCATGCTGCTCTATAGTATCTCGATTTATCTCCTGGACCGCAGGGTCTTAAGGCGCGAAGCCTACATTGGGTAGAGGAATCGGTGCCAGGATTTAGCTTCTCGTTCCCCTTCTCTTCCCCTGGTTTCTTTGAGTGGAACTGAGGGAATGGGGTCCCGATAAGTCTGGCTGCCCTTGAGAGGATCAGAGTCTCATCTTCTGTGTCTTCAGGGTAGAGCTAGGTAGCTTTCGTAAATGAGATGGGAGTATCCCCACAGACGGCGCCAAAAGTGTTAACCGAAAATTGTCACTGTGATGAATTTCTAATTAACAATTCTTATGACTGAAATCGGGGTAGATCACAGTCGGAGAGATATCAAGTAGTTCGATACCTATGGTTTTTCAGTAAAGTAGATTAAACATAATGATGGTGAAATAAAAGTGTTATCCTGAAAATCCGTCAGGGGTTTTAACGGGATAACCTGGACCGCGGTGTACGGGGTGCACCGCTGATCAGTCTAATTCTATGCTTATATTTTGCCCGTTTTTCCTATGTATATGCTTGTTTCTTAGGTCCTTTTGGTGGGTTGATGTGTTTGTTAAGCCTTTGTAGGTCTCTCGGAGAAGATGGAGTCATAAGAGGAAGAAGAGGCTAAATTTGCCATTTACCGCGGCCCGTGCTGCTCATCAGGCAAGTGCACCATCGGCGGCACGCTAGGCGGTCAAGAAGAGTGCATTACCGCAGCCCATACCGCTCAGGAGGCAAGTGCCTCCCAAGCGGCCTACCCAGCGAGCCATATCAGAATGTTGCCTTTGGATTTCCGCTGCCCATGCAAGTGCCTACACAGCGGTACGGGCAGCGGTAATCCGCTTTCCTCGTTTCCTCAGGACAAGGCAGAAGCCCTAAATGAAAAAAAAAGATATTTAAGGGGCCGATAGGAGACAGAAACAGACACCATCAGATCGAGATTAATAACCATCATAAGTTTCATTCTTTTATTCTTTCATTCATAAAATTCCATTCCATCATTGGAAGATTATTGGAAACAAGAAGACGACGGAGATTTCAAGACAAGAGCATCTCACCATAATGGGTTTTCTCTACATCTCTTCTATGTTTTTGTTCTCTCCATTGATGTGTAACTAAACCTTTATTAGGGGATTGATGTAACCAATTTTGGACAACTATATGTAATCAATTAGTCTATCTTTTGTTAATCAATTGGGTTTTAGTCTTGTCTATTGAATTAATTGCTCTACATTACTTATTCATATTATTTTGTGGCCTCAATTGATATGGGTTTGTGATTTAGTTTATCCATGAGATTAGGGTTTAGATGTGAATGGCCTTTTCCATTTAAACCATGATCATAAGCTTAATAGATTTTGAAAGTTAATGTTTGCATGGCCTTGTTGCATTGATTTGGCTTAGAGTTTTGTTCTAAAGGATTTCGTTACTATTACTTGATACATGGCCTTTGTGCAAGTGGTAGGAAAGAGATTCGTTCTTAATTGTTTATCAAAACAAGCCCTAAACTTTATTGAAGTATTTATTGAGACTGATTGAGAGCATTGAGTGTCTAAGAAAGGTGCATCGATTCCCTAGTTTTTCTCTCCATATATTCATTCCTTGTGTGTGATCTTTGATTTGATTTGATTCGATTTTAGTCTTTAGTTCAAGTAGTCATAATTTAGGTTAATTTTAGAATTAAACAATTTCCAAAACAAAGCATTATGCAATTTAGTTTTTCGCACTTAGAGTAATCCTTGCTAGATTAATTGGCTTTGACCGATAGAATCGCCGATCCCAGTGAACGAACTTTCTTAGTAAATTGAACACAGATTTTACTACATCAATTTTGGCGCCGCTGCCGGGGATTGGTATAGATTCTATTAGTTGAATCTAGTTAGTTAAGTTAGGTAGTGTGTGTCATTAGACTTTGTTTTAGTTTTAGTTTTTCTTTTGTTTCTTTTTATCTCGTGGCAGTTGTGTTTTTGGTGTTTCAGGTTTTACAGGTGTATGAACGGACGTCGTTCGCTTGGAGGTATTCTGATCCCTGCTAATGACGAGATTGACCGAGTAGGCCGGTCGGACAGACAGACAGTTCGAAGAGTTAGATCATTTGGTTGAGGACATGGGTGATCACGGTGAGCAACGTGACCGGTTTATTCGAGCTGAAAGAGAGGTTCATGATGAACAAGGTGTTCAAAATAGACAGAGAATTCGAGACAGTCCACCGGGTTCTCCAAGACTTGCACTAGAAGATGATATCAGAATAATGAGAGAGTCTTGACAGCCTATGCTGGGAAACCAACCTCAGCCGATTGTGTTAGATGTTTTAGCCAGGAGTTATGAGTTAAGGAGTAGCCATTTAAATATGCTGCCATCTTTTCATGGTTTGGCAACAGAAGACTGCCTCCAATTTATGAAGGACTATCAAACTACCGTAGAGCATTTCCCAATAGGCAGATTGACAAAAGAGCAATTAAGGATGAGGTATTTTCGGTATTGTTTGAAAGACAAGGGCGTTAAGTGGTACAATTTAGTAAGGGCAGGATCTTTGAGATCATGGGTTGACGTGTGCACTGCATTCTTCAACAGATTTTTCCTTGCTTCAAAAGCAAAAGAAGTCCGGATCAAGATAGCTAGTTTCGGTGAAGAAGATGGTGAGTCATTCCATGAAGCATGGTCACGATATAAGGAGCTGTTAGATCAAATTCCCCCTCACATGGTGACAGAAGAATACAAAGTCCGCACTTTTTATGATGGATTGACACCTTTCACACAAGCCATTGTTGACAACGCTTGTGGGGGTATCATTGATCGCCGCAAATGTGGTACGCGATAGTTCTATAAACTATCGGTAAATGATATGGCGTGCGAGTTTATACCCTTTCGCAAGTATACAAATCGTTGGCCACGTATAGTGGTTACGAGTAAGGGTATCGTTCCCACAGGGAAGTTGGTACACGTAAAGTCGGTTCTAAGCCTTATGTTATAGACAAGCTATTTACACTAATTACACTAATTACATGCAAGAAAAGTAAAGAGAGGATGGTTGCAAGCAAGTTAACTAGCTAATGGGTAAATTACACTAAGATGGCAAGAATAGAAATACAACTAAATTACACTAGATTGCTTTTATCTAAATTAAACTAAGATTGCATAAATTAACTACAACTAAGGGTTGTCATTCCTTAGCAATTAATTAACCTAATCAACTAAGTTAACACTACTATTATCTAAATTAAACTAACTAACTTAACTAATTACCACTAAAGCAATATTGGTCATGCAAGAGTGGTAATGAAAGTGAGTGGTATGGGAAATAAGATGTTAGGATGTTGGTGTACATGTTCAATCACCTAATTACTAAGTTGATTTCAATTAAGCACATATGTGGTCTTAAACCTTGAATAAAGACCAATACATAAATAGTCATTCATGCATTATCTAAATTGTATTATATGTTAATTAATTGATTAATTAAATCAACACATACATGAAATGAAGATCAACATAGATAATCAACAAATATCATAGATAATATTACAAGTACACCAAATCCCAACATCAATAGTTTAGTTACACATATAATTACAAGCTAAAGGAAATAAGAGAGAAAGAGAGACAACCCAATATCTTGGAGAGTCTTCACAACAAAACAAGCTCCTCTTACTTTCCAAAGCATGGAATCCACATGCAACCAAAGCTTACTAACTAGCTAAGGTGGGTTGAGTGTTCTTGGAGAGGTTCTAAGTTATTCTAAGTTATTCTAAGGTTATTTATGTGATAATTGGTGTAAGTGGATTTGTATTTGGATACTAGGGATTGTGTTTAGGGTTAGGAGAGAAGAATATATATATAGGGGAGTGTTTTGGGCGTGCAAAAAGGCTGAGTCGGTCTGGTCGGCGAGCTTGGATCCCCTGCCTCGCAGGTTCTTGCCCGCCGTCGGAAGTCGCCGCGAGTAAAATGGACATTCTCGCGAGTTTGTACCTTCTGGATGGCGGGGAAGAAGCCGCCGCATGAACCCGCCGTAGTTTGGCGAGTTTGGACACTCTGGAACGCGTGAAAGAAGCCGCCGAAATGTGAGCTTGAAGCTTGATGGCCATAGAGTTTGAGGTCTTGGTGGATTGAGAAATATTGCGGATGGAAGCCTCAAAACAGGTTCATCATGACCGGGAGGAGGAGCACAGCTGATCTGGGCGGAGATTGGCTGAAAAATACGCCGGAAAACGGTTGAAAAACGCCGGGTTGCAAGTCGGGTTTGAACCGGGTCGACCGGGTCGGGTTGCGGGTCGGGTCGACCCGGCTAGAGCAAGAAGACGACCTGACGTCATGCTGACGTCAGGCGTGACGCGTGCAACCTCAAAACGGCGTCGTATAGCACGCTGACGTGGCGGCTGCGCTGTGCATTGCTGGAAAATTACAAGTAGCTCCCCTGAACTCTCCTCATATCACAGAAATGTCAATACTGTCCCGAATGTCGCACTTTTGCCCCTGATTTCTCCATATTGACAACAATGCCCCTGAACTTCCCTAATTACCTGAAACACTTATTTATTCCATTAAATACCCAGTTTTACCCGAGAAACATGTACAAAAATATAGGAAAAGGGAGCGCTAAATGTAAACATTTGGAGCGCGATCAGACCCCCAAACCTAACTTTTGCTCGTCCTCGAGCAAAACAAAACTAACAATTAACAACTATTAAAGCGTAAATAAAACATAAACTAATTAATCCACTGTCGTGGGAGAAACGATGGCACTTAGCACGTGCCACAAGCCTTTTAAACCCCTAGGTGTCCCTAGTAGGAGGAGTGTAGTCTCCAGAGGGTTTACCGCTACGATACCCACAAACGTAAAGCTAACAAAAAACTAAAATTAAAAACATTTTGCAAAAACAAAGCCATACAAAATGAGATATTAAAAAGTTGTGCAAATGAGGAGTATTACATGTGAAAACGGCTGAGTGGAGAATAACCTAAAGTCATTCAAATGAATGAAATACATAATGTAAATCCCACACTCAAAAATGGCATAGCATCAAATTCTACATACTCTAATGCTTCGGATGTAATTCGCCTTGACTCTAATCCTCACTGGATTTCACTCTGTTTTTCTCTCAGAGTCCTAGGCACACTCTCTATCAAACACATGCGTTTTGGAGGTTATGTAAATGGCAATCAAATATTACGCATGTGAGTATTCGAAATAAAGCACATTTTCTGAAAATTGATCTCATGAAGGAATTGAATGCCATGAACGTGGTAGAGCATATTTAAATTTGCATTCCCGAGATAGACTTCCTAAAAGATCAATTAAGTTCTTCCCTACTTATGTTGGCCAAGGTGATATGTGGTGTATGATATATGGAAGGGATATGGAAGTACTAATCATGCCAAGATGTTTCACATTTACAATTTTCAACTCGAAGCTCATTTAGATATTTCATTTACACAAGCGTCTAGGCTATAATTTTGAACTTTGATTTGTGCTAATTGGTTACTCACATTGGAGTAGTCATTGCTTTGAGGATTAAGGGCTTTAAGTGCATAATTTTCAACACTTAATTTTTGAAAGCCCTCTCTTAGCACAAGTTACAAAATAAGCCTCAGTACACGCAATTACAATTTTGAGCTTAACGGCTGACTTCTCTACTTTAGTAAAATTTTGACAAGATTAGTAGCTATGTAGATTAAGTGTTTAGGTCTATGGATTAGGGTGTTGTGTGATAGGTTTGTGTTTGGCCGTATTTACATTGAATCATGCATAAAGGGAAATGGACATGTTTAGCAATTTGGTAGTGGTTACTGTAAGGATTCCCATTAATTGATTGGCTTATTTCGTGGTCAAACCACATGTTGGGGTTTGGTTGTAAGGGTAGTCTAGGTGATTTGTTGAAGATCAAGACCCTTTCCAAGACCTCAAGAGGACAAGCACCAAAGGTATATCTTGTGCTTACTTTGGCTTGAAGAGTTATAGTTGCACACACACACACAACATGCATAACTCTTATTCTTGTATGGTGTGTTTATATTTTGTGTGCATTGTGCTTTATTGATTTATTCATTATCTCTTCTTGCATGTTGAATTGATTGCATCTTGTTATATGATAATGTCATGACATGTTAGGCATTAGGATGCATTCAATACCCACACTTGCACTTCATGCATGATTAGCTTTTATGTGTGGTGTAATTCGTTTCCCGAAGATTGTTAGGAAACGTCCGCGCGTGCACGTTGATGTGCTTTGTTTTGCGCGATGATCGCCGGTGGAGATGCCTTTGGCTTCTCCTTGGTTTCACCATTTTTGGTGAAACGGCGGTTCCGTTCGGCGGCCTGGCCGCCGTTCGAAACCGCCGAATCAGACCTGATTGAAATTCCTCTCGGGTCCAAAACGGCGGTTGGGATCGGCGGTTTCCAAACCGCCGAATGAAGTCGCCGAAGTTCCCCTGTTCCACACGGGAGCCATTCGGCGGTTAATTTCGGCGGCCTGGCCGCCGAATGAAACCGACGATCATGCGATTTCAGGGGCAAAATTGTCTTTTCACTTGCCCTGTTCTTGATGTCTATAAATATCACACTTTCTCATTATCTAAATCAGTTCTTTGACTCTTAAGAACCCTAATCTTCAAAGATAGATTTTGAGAGAAAATCAAATCAAGAACTCAACTTTAACCACTCAAATCAAACCCCTTTTGCATCAAATTTCATATTGCATCTCCTATGTCTATATAGAGTGCATCCATGTATGGGTTTGCATCATCACAACTTGCTTGGTAAGATTTTGATTAATTTCATCTTATTGTAGTATTTTAAATACCAAGCCATCTCTTTTAAATTACTTGTATGTTTTAGATCATATGCTAAATACAAGAAAAGAGATTATTTGTGATGAATTGATTGAGTGTTGTTTTTGATAGATATCTAGGTTTTTATAATCTATGATTATCTATCCTATTTGACATGTCATTTAGCTATTGATATCTAGGGTTGATTTAAATTGAATATATCATCATCCTAGATAAGCATTTAGAGTACCCTAGCTCTTATTGCATTAATTGAATATTCATACATATTCACATAGGGTTGTGCATCTCTTTTGAGAGATTCAAGTCTTGGTCTAGGGTTGCTATTACAGGCCCGCTGGGTAGTAGTGGTGGGTTACAGACCGGGATTGGCTGTAAACATCATTACAAGTAGTGACTTCGAGGATCAAGCAAATTGGAATAGGGTTGCTAATAAAGGCCCGCTGGGTAGAAGTGAGGGGTTACAGACCGGAGTGTTAGACGAGGTCTACATAGGTTGTAAACTTCATTTCAATTAGTGATTTCGAGTTCCAAGTGTGGCGCACTATACAGCCCGTGGTTTTTCCCAGTGGTTGGGTTTTCCACGTATACATCAAGTGTCATTTATTATTTCCGCATCTTTTACACTTGTATGTATTATTGACTTGCTAGGGGTATTTTCGTAAAATTGACTTGCATGCGAAAATTGGGTAATAATTAGATAAAATCTATTCACCCCCCCTCTAGCTTTATATTGAAAAACACACTTTGAGAACTTTCAACTACAAAGTCCTAATATCATTTCTAGAAGTCCATCTATCATGGGAATACAAATTCAACATGTTATCCACATTTATGAATGTTCTATGGCAAACAATGCAATTAATATGATGAGATCATAATGAAAAACATGTTCGAAGAGTGTATAAGAGTAGAAACAGAATTTACCCTCATAAATGAACGCTAAGGCACAAAATTCACGGGTAGTCTCCACTATTAATCCTAACAATCGAGTATGGAGTCTCATCCACTTAGACACTAAGAGAAAGGGACTAAATTCACATTATGCGCAAAAAATTCCTGGAGTGACAAAAAGTTATCCAGGACTCAGCAACTAACTCATGCGAAAGACTCATCAACGGCACTACTCACAACATCTCATTCAAACAATTTGTTCAAAGATGGCTTATCGCAAAAATTTCAAAATTTTTGACAAAAAACACAAAAACATAATATATACAACACATGTGTCCACACCCCCAAACCTAAACTCGACATTGTCCTCAATGTTGAAAAATTGAAGCACATGGACAAGGAATTCATGATTTGGAAATCCGTACACAAACATACTAACACATATGTACAACTAAACACAATTAAAACAAAAATAACAAAAATATCATGTGAAAGATGCTTCTAAACATAGAGGAAAACATTTCGAGAAAACTGTCAACTTTTGAAACTCGAACAACGTCTGCTTTTGCATGCATACTTTCAAATCTATTCCATAAAATATGCTCAACTTTTGAGACAAGAATATAGACATGCAAATGAACACTTTTGCATGAAGAAAATATTTTAAAATTCAGTTCGGAAAAGTGTAAAAACAGATGTCGAAAACAGGTCACGTGCAGAAATTTGAAAACAGGGCATGTCTATGACCTTCGGTCGAAGAAACAATCATAACTTTTAAACCACTGCCCGGAATTTTACGTTCATTATACTGTTAGAACCGTATCGAAAAAACGATGAACGCAACATGGGCAGAAAATTTTATTTATTCACCAATTAGTGCAGTTTTAAGGAAATGTTTGACTCAAAATTTTCAAAACAGGGCATCTTCACAAGGTTTGAAATAAAACTACAAAAATCAAAAACAAAAATACAACAATAATATATATATACAATCCTAATATCTACAACTAACATGGAAACGTATATACAATCCTAAATATCCACCACTAATCACATTACAAAAACCAATCCTAATCACTAGGCAAAAACAACCACTTCACACTCTTAAGCTAAACATGGTATATCTACTTTGAAATAAAAGCTCAAGGGTAAGAGATTGGACCTTCAAAGGATGGTGTGGCCTTGCGGTATGGTGTATTGTGCATGGTGTGTGCTGCGGCTTTGTATCCCTGTTCATGCGGGTATGTTGCTCGCTGATCTGAATTCGCGGCGAATCTTGGAGCTTTCCAGCGAATCTGAGTTCGCCGTAAATTCTGCTTCTGGCCCGCTGGTTCTTTTCCGCGGTTACTTCTCGCGCAAGGTATTTCTTCTTGATTCCAATCCTGCACACACACACAAAAACAACACCAAAACTACAAGCATATGCTATGTAAGTTTATAAGTAGGGAGTATAACCCCCAAACCTATCTATTTTCATGCATCTCATAGCACATTTGTAATATGGTAAGTGGATAAATATAGACTTAAGACTCCTAAGCTAAACTAATCCTAAAAATAATAAAAAGAAATATGTTCATACGTGTAATGAAACACGTAATTCACTCGAAAAACAATCATTTAATTTATGGAAGCTAGAAGGTATATCTACTATAGCATGATTTCCATCGTGGTTCTTTACTACCCACACCTTATTCCTAGGTGTATCATTCCTAGCAACAAAAGGAGTTTCTTTTGATTGGTCTAGTTTGTCCTTGCGGATCCAAACTTCCCTCAGTTTTCTCACTCTCCTCCTAAACATGCTTTTTCTATTTTTGCAATATTCATCATATTTAGCACATTGTGCCTTTTTGTGACCTCTAATATGGCAAAAATAACATGCAGGAGAGAAGTTTGAAATACTACCTTTGTTGACTATCGCCGTTGCTTCGGCGTGCTTGTGGGCAACCTTCGGAAGGCTTGCTCCACTCTGGGTAGTGCGGGGCTTCTTTGTTGATTTTCTCTTGGCCCCTTTCTTTTCCAAAGCCTTGATTGGAAGTTCGGCTTTGTCTGACTCCACGATGTAGTCACGTACCACTACTTGTGATACCTTCAAGGCATGGTCCTTCTTGATGAGTTCTTCTTTCAAACCCTTCAATGCCTTGTCCTTCTTTTCAGCTTCCCATTGCATTTCTCTCATCTTCCGAGAGAATTCTTCTTCTTGTTCCACCACCAATATGGAGAGCTCTTGTGATTTCTTCATTGCCAAGTCTCTCTCCTTTTCAATGGAATTGATCTTCAAGACTAAGTCATTGTTTTGACTTATCAATTCCTTGTCTTGTAGGGCAACCTCTACTCCCATTTCTTTTTTACCTCCCAAATCAACTTCGAAATCCTCATCCTCATCCAATATGAGCAAAAGCTCATCCAAATAATCATCTATACTCCTTGAGGATTCCACTGATTTTTCAACCTCTTTTCTTTCCTTTTCTACCCTTGGATCTTCTTCAAACCCTAGCAAAATGTCACCAAGGTCGCATTCCGAGCTAATTGAGGAATCCACCGGGTTGATTCCTCCAAGAGTGAGACAAAAGAACGGGCTTGTTGATTTTTGGAGTCTTGGAGGTTCTTCTATTTCTTTTCTTTCTAAGAACCCGTCCAAATATTGTGCTAGCCAAGCTCCCAACCATTCTATGCGTTCTTCAAAATCAAGCAACCGTTGATTAACGTTTTGTCGGTAGGCTTGCTCTTGGTCATGGGCTTCCTTGGCTTGCCCTTGGGAGTCTTCCACACATTGAGCCAACCAATTTGTACACATCTCTATGTGTTTTTCAACTTCAAGAAATCGTTGGTCAATGGCATGCTGGTATGCCTCTCCATCAAAATTACCCCATTGGTGGTCTTGGTTCTCTTGATCCCATCTAGCTTGATAGTTGTGGTGTTCATACGGATACGTGGACGGTACCTCTGGCATTCCCGACCATGGCTCTCCTTGCGGAACAAAGTCCGTGTGTCCATTCCACCCCAAAGATGGATAAACTGGTGCCGGTGCCTGCCTAGAGTGTGACACAAAAGTTGCCACTTTCCCATTCAATTCGGCCAGTTGACTAATCAATGCCGAATTACCACTTTCCATATTGATCTAATAATCTGAAACAACCAACAAACAAAACAAAATCAAATCGAACAAGATAGATTATGAACAATAAAAATACAAATAAAAATAAAAATAACAAAAATGACTAAAAATGACTAAAACAAAGACTAGACCTACAAACGTATACTACACTCCTCCCCGGCAGCGGCGCCAAAAACTTGATCGCCGCAAATGTGGTACGCGATAGTTCTATAAACTACCGGTAAATGATATGGCGTGCGAGTTTATACCCTTTCGCAAGTGTACGAATCGTTGGCCACGTATAGTGGTTACGAGTAAGGGTATCGTTCCCACGAGGAAGTTGGTACACGTAAAGTCGGTTCTAAGCCTTATGTTATAGACAAGCTATTTACACTAATTACACTAATTACATGCAAGAAAAGTAAAGGGAGGATGGTTGCAAGCAAGTTAACTAGCTAATGGCTAAATTACACTAAGATGGCAAGAATAGAAATACAACTAAATTACACTAGATTGCTTTTATCTAAATTAAACTAAGATTGCATAAATTAACTACAACTAAGGGTTGTCATTCCTTAGCAATTAATTAACCTAATCAACTAAGTTAACACTACTATTATCTAAATTAAACTAACTAACTTAACTAATTACCACTAAAGCAATATTGGTCATGCAAGAGTGGTAATGAAAGTGAGTGGTATGGGAAATAAGATGTTAGGATGTTGGTGTACATGTTCAATCACCTAATTACTAAGTTGATTTCAATTAAGCACATATGTGGTCTTAAACCTTGAATAAAGACCAATACATAAATAGTCATTCATGCATTATCTAAATTGTATTATATGTTAATTAATTGATTAATTAAATCAACACATACATAACTTGAAGCTCAAACATAGATAATCAACAAATATCATAGATAATATTACAAGTACACCATATCCCAACATCAATAGTTTAGTTACACATATAATTACAAGCTAAAGGAAATAAGAGAGAAAGAGAGACAACCCAATATCTTGGAGAGTCTTCACAACAAAACAAGCTCCTCTTACTTTCCAAAGCATGGAATCCACATGCAACCAAAGCTTACTAACTAGCTAAGGTGGGTTGAGTATTTTTGGAGAGGTTCTAAGTTATTCTAAGGTTATTTATGTGATAATTGGTGTAGGTGGATTTGTATTTGGATACTAGGGATAGTGTTTAGGGTTAGAAGAGAAGAATATATATATAGGGGAGTGTTTTGGGCGTGCAAAAAGGCTGAGTCGGTCTGGTCGGCGGGCTTGGATCCCCTGCCTCGCAGGTTCTTGCCCGCCGTCGGAAGTCGCCGCGAGTAAAATGGACATTCTCGCGAGTTTGTACCTTCTGGATGGCGGGGAAGAAGCCGCCGCATGAACCCGCCGTAGTTTGGCGAGTTTGGACACTCTGGAACGCGTGAAAGAAGCCGCCGAAATGTGAGCTTGAAGCTTGATGGCCATAGAGTTTGAGGTCTTGGTGGATTGAGAAATATTGTGCATGGAAGCCTCAAAACATGTTCATCATTACCGGAAGGAGGAGCACAGCCGATCTGGGCGGATATTTGCCAGAAAATACACTAGAAAAAGGTTGAAAAATGCCGGGTTGCAAGTCGGGTTTAAACATGCATTTCAAGTCGAGTTGCGGGTCAGGTCGACCCGGCTAGAGCAAGAAGACGACCTGACGTCATGCTGACGTCAGGCGTGACGCGTGCAACCTCAAAACGGCGTCGTATAGCACGCTGACGTGGCGGCTGCGCTGTGCATTGCTGGAAAATTACAAGTAGCTCCCCTGAACTCTCCTCATATCACAGAAATGTCAATACTGTCCCGAATGTCGCACTTTTGCCCCTGATTTCTCCATATTGACAACAATGCCCCTGAACTTCCCTAATTACCTGAAACACTTATTTATTCCATTAAATACCCAGTTTTACCCGAGAAACATGTACAAAAATATAGGAAAAGGGAGCGCTAAATGTAAACATTTGGAGCGCGATCAATCATCACCAGAAAATCTGCTTTAGAGATTGCTGAGATCTATGAAACTTTGGCTCAAAACTCCCAGCATAGAAGTTCAACTGTCAGAAAGGGAGGAAAGTATGAGGTCAACCAGACAACTGGGGTGGAAATTCAGATGGCAAATCTAGCTAAGCAAGTACAAGTTATGATAGCCCAAAACTCGAATAGGACTCAACAGCAGTTAGGGGTGAACTCAGTGTAAGATGGAGATGGGATACCATTTGAGATAGAGGAGGTTCAAGCTTTCAATTACCAAAGAGGAAGAAACGATCCTTACTCGAACACCTACAATCCTGGATGGCGTAACCACTCAAATTTATCTTATTCTGACCCTAGCACTGCTCTAAATGGACATCAGCTCATTCAACAGAACACTCAGGGAACAAATCAAGGAGGGTACAACAGAGGCAATTACCAAGGTCAAGGTTCCAATAGTCAACCTCAACAATGGAACAATGCTGCAAATAGAGACAGTACCACCTATCAGCTGAAGAAGAGATCCTTAGAGGATATTGTGACATCCCTGGCTGAGAATACAGAGCGCTTCTCACGTGATACAAATCAGAGATTTAACAATGTTGAGTCATCCATTAAAAATTTAGAAACACAGATGGGGCAAATAGTCGACACAGTTCGCAAGAATGAACCAGGAAGGTTTCCTAGTCAATCAGAACAAGCCAAGGCATTGACTGTGTTGAGAAGTGGGCAAGTGTTAGACACTGAAGTTGTTAAAGGGCAAAAGAAAGAGGACACCAGGGGATCAGAAGAGGTGAGGGAGAAGGAGGATAGAGAAGAAGAAGAGGTAGTGGTAGATCCACCACCAAAGAAGACCTCGGTTTTACACAAATCGTCAGACCCTTATATTCCACCCCCTCCATATGTTCCACCAATTCCTTTTCCTGGGAGACTTAAAAGGGACAAGCTAAGTAAGGCATTCAAAGAGATTTTTGATGTTCTGTCCAAGGTACATGTGAACTTACCTTTGCTCGAGATGATAGAAAAGATACCCGCATATGCAAAAATTTTCAAGAGCCTTCACACCAACAGGCAGAAGTTTAGACCAAATCATCAGGAATACTTAGCAGGCAGTGCTAGTGTAGTTTTGCAAAAGGAACTTCCTCCCAAACTTAAAGATCCAGGCAGTTTTTGCATCAATATCACAGTAGGAGGTACCCAACTTGAAAGAGCAATGCTAGATTTAGGTGCCAGTATTAATTTGATGCCTCATTCCATTTACAAGCAGTTAGGGTTGAATGAGTTGAAGCCTACAACAATGTCAGTTTTGTTAGCAGATGGTTCAGTAAGATATCCAAGAGGGAATGTTGAAGATGTACTGGTCCAAGTTGGGAAACTTATTATTCCAGCAGATTTCGTGGTATTAGACATGGAGGACGTGAGTAAAGAGACTAACATGAGACCTGTTCTTCTGGGTAGACCGTTCATGGCCACAGCAAAGACATTTATTGATGTGCAGAATGGAAAACTTTCAATGACAGTGTTAGATGAGACAGTGGAGTTCAAACTATTTAAAGCATCATCATACCCTGCCGGAGCTGATGATTGTTCATTTATCGAGGTTTTAGACCCTGGGGTTGATGGAATATTCAAGGATGAGGATTTGACGGATTGGGATTGGAATGATCAAGACGACAAGACTAAAGATAGCTCTGAACTAGCTGAAGAAGAAGTTGAAGACTTCCAAGTTTCAACTGTCAGTTTTGACAATGATCCACCACCAAAGTTGGAACTCAAGGAGTTACCAACAACTCTGAAGTATGTGTATCTAGGTGAGAATGAGACATACCCGATAATTGTTGCTTCAGAATTGCAGAGTAATGAGGAAGAAAGGCTCATCGGGGTTTTACAGAAACACAAGTCAGCTATAGGATGGTCAATTGAAGATATCAATGGAATCAGTCCAACAATTTGCATGCATAAGATATTTCTCGAAGAAGAGTCTAGACCGTCAAGAGAGGCTCAGAGGAGATTAAATCCGATAATGAAAGAGGTAGTGAAGAAAGAGGTCCTGAAACTTCTACAAGTGGGGATAATTTATCCCATATCAGACAGTAAGTGGGTCAGCCCGATTCACGTAGTTCCTAAGAAATCAGGTATTACCGTGGTTCACAATGAGCAGAATGAGTTGGTTCCACAGAGGCTTCAGACAAGATGGAGGGTGTGTATCGACTACAGGAAGCTGAACACTGCTACCAGAAAAGACCATTTTCCTCTTCCTTTCATAGATCAGATGCTTGAGCGATTGGCAGGTGACACGCCCCGAAAGGATCTACAAATGTCACTATAATTTAATCTATTCTACCTCGGTTATATTAAAGGAGCGTGCGAGTCTGATGACCCTATTGCAATTCGTACAAGTCGTTATGCTAGTATAGTGTACAAAGCAAGGGTATCGGTCCACGGGGAATCTATTACTGAGTAACTGGTAAATGCTAGGATTAGTGAGTATTTTACGGAATTAAACTAATGCAATGATACAAGATTATAATTGATAAGCTAAGGTGCTAGGGAATGTATGAAATCAGTAATGATGCACCACACATAACCACTTTCATGCAACAAAAGTCAAGTCACTAGTGTTGTTCCAATTATACCATTGGTTCACTCAACCATTCACTCAATATCTAATCTAAGGTTTAGATTAATCATCAAGGAATGTAAGTTGTGGAACTAAATTGATAGAATGTATTCTTAGGATTTTATATGAACAAACACATTCTAATCTAGGAGTTTATGAATAACCATACTTAATTCAAACATTATGAACTAAGTAATTCATCATTTTACAATAACCAACTCCATGCTTCTAAGATTATGAGATATATGGCATGATTTAATCAATTCAAGCATACAAACACAAGTGATTCATATAAGATAAAGTGGTAACAAGTGATTACATCAATACTTTCATAAATTCCCCAACAAAGTGTTTAGTTACACATGATGATCAAGTATAGCATATTAATGAGCAAGGAAGAAATACTACCCTCAAAGGATCAAGGATGACCTCTCCTTCTTCCACAGCAATACAAACCCAATGATCACAAATAACCTTCAGAAGATTGATGAGCAAGGTACTAATAAGATCAATACCTTATAGCTACAAGATTACAAGTGATGAACTACTTGAATCACTAATCTATTCTATGATATCTTAACCAAGAACTACTAAGAATTATTCTAAGCTAATTTATCACTACTTGTTACTTTGGTATCTTTGTAACTAACTAACTAACTATTTTGTCAGCAGGAGAGAGAAGTATATATATATATGTTTTCTTCAGATGAGGCAAAAAGTGTCAATTTTGGCTTTTGGACGTGCCTGGGGGCGGTCTCATTCCCGCCGCACGAACCCGCCGTGACTTGGCGAGCTTCTCGGAGACTTCTTTCCCGCTGCGCGAAGTCGCCTTGGCTTTGGAAGAGATTTAGGCGGCTTATTTCCCGCCGCACGAGCTCGCCGCACGAAGTCGCCTTGCTATCCGGCGAGCTCATACCTTCGGGAAGGCTGGCAACTGCCCGCCTTCAGAGCCCGCCATGCAACTGGCCTTTATCTTTGGGCGGCTTCAGACCTTCAGGAAGGCTGGCAATTGCCCGCCTTCAGAGCCCGCCGAGCACTCTTCTCATGGTTTTGCTCCTTTTTTGTCCACTTTGATGCAAAAACCTTCTGGACTGGCCAAATTACCTGAACTTAACAAAAACACTTGTTAAACACACAAAAGTGCTCGAATGCGAACACAAAAGGTAGGAATTAGGGGCGCTAAATGTGAACATTCATAGCGCGATCAGCAGGGCACAGTCATTATTGTTTCCTCGACGGGTATTCAGGTTACAATCAGATAGGTATCGCACCGGAAGATCAAGAAAAAACTACTTTCACTTGTCCATTTGGGACGTTTGCTTATAGAAGAATTGAAAAGAATACTCGGTGTGTATAATATAAAGCTAGAGGGGGGGTGAATAGATTTTAACGATTATTACCCAATTTTCGCATGCAAGTCAATTTTACGAAAATGCCCCTACTAGACAAAAATACATACAAGTGTAATAAGATGTGGAATTTAAATAACACTTGATATATACGTGGAAACCCAACCACTGGGAAAAACCACGGGCTGTATAGTGCGCCACACTCGGAACTCGAAATCACTAATTGAAATGAGGTTTACAACCTATGTAGACCTCGTCTAACACTCCGGTCTGTAACCCCTCACTTCTACCCAGCGGGCCTTTATTAGCAACCCTATTCCAATTTGCTTGAGGCCTAAGAACTCTTAGCCTCAAGACTTACTTCTCAATGAAGAGAAACAACCTATGTGAATATATATGAATATTCAAATAACAAACAAGGCTAGGTAACCTTAGATGCTTATCTAGGATGATGAGATAATCAATTTAAATCAATCCTAGATATCAATTGCTAAATGACATGTCAAATAGCTTAGCTAATCAAGATTAATTAAAAACCAAATTAGCTATCACAATCAACACTCAATCATTTTCATCACAAATAATCTCTAACTTGTATCTAGCATATAATCAAAAGCATACAAGTAATTAAAGAGATGTATTAATATGAAAAACACTAAAGTAATATGAAATTAGTGAAGAACATACCAAATAAGATGTGATGATTCAAAACCATGAATGGATCAATTCTATGAAGGCATAGAAGATCAAATATGAAATTTGATGCAAAAGGGATTTGATTTGAGTGTTTAAAGTTGAGTTCTTGATTTGATTTTTTCTCAAAAATCTCTCTTGAAAGTTTAGGGTTCTAATAACTCAAAAAGCTTGATCAGAGAATGAGAAAATAAGATATTTATAGACATCAAGAATTGGGCATGTGAAAAGACAATATTGCCCCTGAAACGCACCGTTCGGCGGTTTCAATCGGCGGCCAGGCCACCGATAACGACCGCCAAATTGAGCTCGTGAAGAACAGAGCATCAACGGCGGTTTCATTTGGCGATTTCGTGACCGCCGATCCTGTAAGGATTCCCGTTGTTTTTAATTGGCTTATTTCGTGATCAAACCATATGTGGGGGTTCTTTGTAAGGGTAGCCTAAGTATCGGTCTTATTGTTCGAAGCCCTTTGAAGACCTCGTGTTGATAAGCACCGAAGGTAAATTTCTATGTGCTTACTTTTCTTTGAAGAGATTAGTTGCACACACACACTTAACATTCATTGCATATGTGTGCATTCTCTTCATTTGTCACATTTCACACTTGCACTTATTTATTATATTTTGTTGTGTGTAATTGTGTCATGTTGTTGTGTAATTCGTTTCCCGATAACATTCGGAAACGTCCGCGCATGCACGAGAATGTGCTTGATTTAGCGCGAGGACCGCCTATGGAGAATGCCCTTGGCTTCTCCTTGGTTTTCACCTATCTAGGTGATCGGCGGTTATGATCGGCGGCCTGGCCGCCGAATGAAACCGCCGTTTCAGTCCAGATTGGTCTGAAGCATTTCTGCGGTTGAGATCGGCGGTCACGACCGCCGTTCGAAACCGCCGTTTCAAGACCTGATTGATTTATCTCTCAATCTAATTCGGCGGTTGAAACGGCGGGCATGAAACCGCCGTTCGAAACCGCCGTTCATACCTGGTTGATTTTAATCTCTCTGTTCTGTTTCGGCGGTTGGAATCGGCGGTCACGAAACCGCCGAATGAACCGCCGTTTATGCTCTGTTCTTCACGAGCTCAATTCGGCGGTCATGAACGGCGGCCTGGCCGCCGATTGAAACCGCCGATTGGCGCGTTTCTTTGAAACTTACTTAAACGACCACACTTTGATTTGGCCCCCTATATATATGCCACTTTGACTTTAGGTCAATTAAGAGAGTTCATATTCAGAATTCATACTTAGGATATTTTTCAAAGAGAAGAAAAATTCCAAGAACTCCATTCTTGATTCTCAAACACTTTTTCATGATCATCAATCATCATCTAGCATCATCTTAGATCATCTAGATGTCATCTAGCATGGAATCTTCATCATACTTTGCTTGGTAAGCTTTTCACTAATATCTTACATGTTTTGTGTTTCTCTTATCTAGCAATCTCAATTAATTACTTGTTTGTTATTTTGTATGCTTTAGATACAATATTGAGATGAGTATGATGTATGTTTGAGATTTTATATTGTGCTTGCATATTAGGTTTTGTGCTTAATATTGATTAGCTAAACTAATTGACATGTCATTTAGTTTTGATATCTAGGATTGCTCTTAATTGCATATTAATCATCTTAGATAAGCATATAGGGTTTCCCTTGCTCTATGTTGCATTTTGGATATTCACATATATTCACTTAGGGTTGTATTCTCTTCATAGAGAAAGTAAGTCTTGTGTGTAGCATCCGGGATTAGGTTGCTTAGAACGCAAGCAAATTGGACTAGGTTCACTCATACCGGGATTAGGTAGGTGTGTGATTACTTCCGGGATTAGGTTGTAATCGTTTGCACATTTAGTGGATTCGAGGTTCGAGTGTGGCTTACTTACATAGCCCGTGGTTTTTCCCGTGAGGGTTTCCACGTAAAAACCAAGTGTTGTTTTAATTTCCGCACCATATTACACTTGCTTGTTTATATTATCTTGAGGGCATTTTCGTAATTTTGACTAACACGAAAAATTGGGTAAAAAGCGTAAAATCTATTCACCCCCCCCCCCCCTCTAGATAGCTTTATACACACCGTGCTATAATTTGTTTCAATTGGTATCAGAGCGGGTTCCTAGACATACATAGGTGATCCTTGCTTATTTTGGTGTGTTTTGCATTTTGTGTGATTTTTGATCATTCATACATTTGCATTCATTTCATTCATTCATAAACACTATGAGTGGAAACGGTGGAAATGGTGGTGGCCACGAAGGAGCTTCTAGCACAAGGCCTCCACTTCTTACCGGATTGAACTATTCCCAATGGAAAGGGAAGATGGAATCCTACATATGCCAAATTCATGACCGTGCTTGGATGGCGGTGGAAGACGGATATGATCTCCCTATGATGACTCCCGAGGGTGGAGGACAAGATGTTTTGAAGCCTAAGGCGCAATGGAACGCGCAAGAGTTTGAGGCTTCTAAGTGGAATAGGAAGGCTATGCATGCCATTATGTGTGCTATGGATGAGAATCAGTACAAGCTTATTCAGAATACTCAGATTGCCAAAGTGGCATGGGACATCCTTCTAGTTGCACATGAGGGAACCGAGGTGGTGAAGGAGTCCAAGCTTCAAGTCCTCCAAACTCAGTTTGAGCTACTAAGGATGGGAGAGGATGAATGCTTCAATGACTTCGAAATCAAATTGATGGACATTGTAAATCAAAGCCATCAACTCGGAGACCCGTATTCGGATAGGAGAGTCAAGCAAAAAATTATGAGATCTCTCCCCGATAGGTTTGAATCCAAGGTGACGGCCATAGAAGAAAATAGTGGCTACATGGATATGAAGCCAAGTGAGGTGATTGGGCGTCTCCTTGCATATGAGTCTAGGAAGGCTCCTAGCACCACTACTCCTCCTAAGAAGTCTAAAGGAATAGCTTTGAAAGCATCTAAGGATGCAAAGGAGGCAAAGCATGAATCGGATGAAGACCTTGCCTTATTTGTGATAAGGCTCAACAAGGTTATGGGGTTCAAGAAGAAGAAGGGATTTGGGTCAAGAGGACAAGATTTGAAGAAAAAGAGTTCCTTCAAGAAGTTTGAGCCTAGACAAGAGAGGACCGAAAGGAAAGGAGTCCGATGCTTTGAATGTGGTGGGATTGGTCACTTTGCCCCCGAATGTGCTAATCACAATGAAAAGAAGAAAAGCAAAGTGATGGCCGCCACTTGGAGTGGGAGTAGTGATGACTCCAATGAGGAAGATGAGTCTTCAAGTGAAGAAGAGCTCATGGCTAACCTCCTAGCTTTTGCCTCCTCACATAAGAGCAAAAGTGGTAGTGAGAAAGAGGAAATGAGTCAAGAGGAAAATGACTCAAGTGAAGAAGAAAGTGATTCCTCGTCTAACTCCATAAGTAGTTTTGTGGAGAAAAAGGTGCTTGCTAAATGCCATGCCGAGTTTAATGATTTAGCAATCAAGAGCACAAGAAAGATCAAGATGTTGAGAGAAGAAAATCTTGAGCTTGCATCTCATAATGACCTCTTAGGTGAACAAGTTGAAAAATTCAAGAAGATAGAAGATAAGCTAAGAGAGGAGTTAGCTTTATCTAGGAGGAATGAAGAAAGTTTAAAGAGTGAGCTTGAAGAAGTTAGAAATTCTATGACTAGGATGGATTCTAGCACCAAGAAGCTTGACCATATGCTTGGTGTTGGAAAGAGTCCATGTGACAAGAGGGGTCTTGGGTATGAAGATGACAAGAAGATCTCTACCTCTAACAAGACCGTGTTTGTCAAGAGCTTGAAGAGAGAAGAAACTTCATTTGTGCAAGCTCCTAGAAAGAAATTAGAAGTAGGACAATGCTCTAATGCACAAGTGAAGATGGGGCCAAGAAGGCAACCTCAAGCTCAACCCCCTAGGGTCTCTCAAGCCAACATTCCTCCTCAAATGGCTCACAAAGGAAAGAGACCTATCATGCAACCTCAAGCTAGGAAGCAACCAAGACCGGTTCAACAACGAAGAAGGATTGAACCCTTTCATCCACAAAGACAAGGACAAGGTATGATTCCTTATTTCACTCCTATATGTTATTTTTGTGGATTTAATGGTCATATTAGACCACATTGCTTTCGATATATAAAAATGTGCAAAACTAGAAGCATGATAGAGAAGAAAAAGAAAAGAGCCTTGATGCATGTTCCTAGGAATGATAATATTATTATGCATGATCCTAGGACATCTAGAGCCCATATACCAAAGACCACTAAGAAAGCTAAGATTGTTTCTAGGTGGATTAGAAAGAATGATATTGTTTGCCATGTTGCTCAAATAGCCTTGAAGGCAAATTCTTCTAATTTTTGGTATCTAGATAGTGGGTGCTCTAGGCACATGACGGGAAACAAGAGTTTCTTCGAGACTCTTGTTATGGAGGAAGGTGGATATGTCACTTTTGGTGATGGATCCAAAAAGAAAGTAGTAGGGAAAGGAACCATTTCCGTTCCCGGATTACCCTCCTTATCCAATGCTTTATTTGTTGATGGCTTGAAAGCCAATTTAATAAGCATTTCACATCTAAGTGATGAAGGATATTCCGTCTTGTTTTGTAAAGATGATTGCTCGATCCTAAAGCCCGATGGACAAACCTTATTGAAAGGTATGAGATCTAGCGACAATTGCTATTGTCTTGAAGCTAGAATAGTCTCAAACAATGTGTCCATGGATGAGCAAATTGAGTTGTGGCATGAAAGACTTGGCCACATGAACTTTAGGGATCTACGGACCCTTGGAAAGTTCGAGTGTGTGCGTGGCCTCCCTAAGCTTGGGAAGAAAGCCAATGGTGTTTGTGAACCTTGCCAACAAGGAAAGCAAACTAAAAGCATGCACAAAAAGGGTAAGTATCTCACCACCAAGGAGCCTCTTGAGCTTCTCCACATGGACCTCATGGGTCCCATGCAAACCGAAAGTTTGGGTGGAAAGAGATACATTTTTGTATGTGTTGATGATTTCTCTAGATTTACATGGACATACTTTCTTAGAGAAAAATCCGAAACTTTTGATAAGTTTAAAATGCTTTGTACTAAATTACAAAATGAAATGAAATCTAACATTAGAAGCATTAAACGGATTAGAAGTGACCATGGGAGAGAGTTTGAGAATGCCTCTTTTGAAAGCTTTTGTGATAGCTTAGGCATCTCCCATGAGTTTTCGGCTCCTAGGACACCTCAACAAAATGGAGTTGTTGAGAGGAAGAATAGGGTCCTCCAAGAGATGGCCCGAGTGATGTTGCTTAGCAACAATGTCCCTAGGAACCTATGGGCCGAAGCCATCAATACGGCTTGCTATATAGGAAATCGTGTGTTCCTAAGGCCCGGTTCTAGAAACACCTCCTATGAGCTATGGAAGGGTAGGAAGCCAAATGTTAGCTACTTCCACACATTTGGAAGCAAATGCTACATTTTAAATGACCGTGATCAACTTGGCAAGTTTGATGCTAAGAGTGATGAGGGTATCTTTATTGGCTACGCCTTGAATAGTAAAGCCTATAGAGTTTTCAACTTGAAGACTCGAACCGTCATGGAATCATCAAATGTGGTCATTGATGATACTAGGCTCAAGTCTAATAACCATGAGGAGGAGGATGTTCTAGAGGATGACTCTCCTTTGGAGAGGGTTGTGGTGACTCCCAATGTTGGGACATCTAATGAAGTCACACAACCCATTACTAGAGTTCCTAACTTGGACTCTAATGAACCCGCTCCATGGGTTAGAAGACTCCATAACAAAGAGGATGTTATTGGAGATGTAAATGAGGGTGTTAGGACTAGACGTCAACTTGCTAATCTTATTAGCTATACTTGCTACACCTCTCAAATTGAACCCAAAAAGGTTGAAGAAGCCTTACATGATGAATTTTGGGTTCTTGCCATGCAAGAAGAGCTAAACCAATTCGAAAGGAATGAGGTTTGGACTCTAGTTCCTAGGCCTAAGACCACTAATGTCATAGGCACTAAATGGATATTTAGGAACAAATCCGATGAGGATGGCAACATAGTGCGGAACAAGGCTAGACTTGTAGCACAAGGGTACTCTCAAATTGAGGGTATCGACTTTGAGGAGACATTTGCTCCCGTTGCCCGTCTAGAGTCTATTAGGCTTCTCTTGTCCATTTCTTGTGTGCACAAGTTCAAATTACACCAAATGGATGTCAAGAGTGCCTTCCTCAATGGCTTCTTGCAAGAGGAAGTGTTTGTTGAACAACCCAAGGGGTTTGTGGATGCTCACCACCCCAACCATGTCTATCGCCTCAAGAAGGCACTATATGGGTTGAAACAAGCACCGAGGGCTTGGTATGAGCGCCTCACTCAATTTCTTGTTGACAATAACTACACAAGAGGTAGTGTTGACAAGACACTATTCATCAAGAGAGACAATGATGAGCTTTTCATAGCTCAAATATATGTCGATGACATAGTGTTTGGCTCCACCAACAACACCAAGGTCCAACAATTTGTTGATGTTATGTCTCATGAATTTGAGATGAGTCTTGTTGGTGAGCTTAATTACTTCCTAGGTTTGCAAATTAGGCAACTTGATAATGGGATCTTCATAACCCAAGCCAAATATGCCAAAAACCTTGTGAAGAAGTTTGGTCTTGAAAAAGCCAAACATTGTGATACACCCATGAGTACCACTTTGAAGCTAAGCAAAGATGCTAGTGGTAAAAGTGTGGAACAAACGTTATATCGTGGCATGATAGGTAGCTTGCTTTATTTGACCGCAAGTAGGCCCGATATCTCCTTTAGTGTGGGTGTGTGTGCTAGGTACCAAGCGGATCCTAAGGAGTCCCATCTCTCTTCCGTTAAGAGAATCATTCGCTATGTGAATGGGACATCCATTTATGGGATTTGGTACTCTTTTGACACTAATGCTAGTCTTGTAGGCTTTAATGATGCGGATTGGGCAGGAAATTGTGATGATAGGAAGAGCACATCGGGCGGTTGCTTCTTTCTAGGCAACAACTTGGTGTCTTGGTTTTGCAAGAAGCAAAACTCGATTTCCTTGTCCACGGCCGAGGCCGAGTACATAGCCGCGGGGAGTGGATGCACTCAACTTATGTGGATGAAGCAAATGCTAGTAGACTATGGATTCAACCAAGGTACTCTCACTCTCTTTTGTGATAACATGAGTGCTATTAATATTTCCAAGAATCCGGTGCAACATTCTAGGACTAAGCATATTGACATCCGTCATCACTTCATTAGAGAGCTTGTTGAAAATAAATGCATAGTACTTGAACATGTAGGTACAAATGATCAACTTGCGGACCTATTTACTAAACCCTTAGATGCTACTCGATTTAAAACTCTTAGTAGATCTATTGGGGTATGTCTTGTGGAGTGATGTTCTATGATTGACCCCATATGGGGAACTCAAGCAAAGAGAGCTATTTTGCATTCTTGTATCTTGCAAAAAATTTGAAATATCTTATGCCTCTTTTTTTAATTGCTTGAGTAAGCTTGGTTGTACATATGTATATATGTTTTCAATTCAATAAGTGTGAACCTTGCTTGTTTACAATCCATGTCATATTTATGTTCAAACATGCATTTTTGGACTAGGAGATGTATATTGGAAGTATGATTTGAATGACCTATGATTATCTCCATGACATGATGATTCTTTAATAACATGCTAATGACAAATGAAAAAGCATGAAATTCATATAACATGCTCACATGAAAAGCATGAATTGATGATTGCATATTCTTAAAAATGCAAAAATTGTGTGAAAGCTTATGAGACTCAAAATGAATAAAGGATCTTGTATCCATTCAAAGGAATTTACATTCCAAATGTCTCTCTTTCTTTATTAGTTGAACATGGTTACTATCATACGGATAATTTTATCCGGAAAAATCAAATAGGGTGCAAAGTCGCTCATGCCATGTTTCGCTTATAAAGTTGGATATAGTTGCTCTTAAATTGAAATCAATAATCTCTATATCCTTGCTTTTCCCATGACATTGGTGAAATTGGTTTGAATTCTTATTAGAAACCTTTGTCATTTGCTTTGCCAAATACCATTGTATTTTGGACTTGAATGCTATATGTCTTGTATGCAAAGCATGTTGGATTCACACATTTTCTCAAAATAAATCTCCTTGTTTCTCTCAAATTAATTGAAGTGCATAAAGTGACTTATATGTATATGCAAATCTTGCATGCTTCTATCTCTCGTTGCTATGAGTGACCCGGTTGGGGACTACTCCTATGCCTATATCATGACAAAAAGGGGGAGTAGGATATGGTAAGGGGAGGTGAAAATATAGAAAAATATAGAAGCTATTGTACACTTTGGGGAGAACATACATTGAGGGGGAGTAACCCGTTGAGGGGGAGCATTGCATTTATCATACATTGCATACATTTGGTAATGTTGTGCCTAAATTCTAAAAATGCAAATGCTTGGTATTGTTCTCACATGATTAATCTCACACTTTTCTTGTATTAGAAATGTTAGAAACTCTTTTCAGGGATTGATTATTCTATAAGAGGATTGAAGACTTCAAGTTGCATTAGCTTATCTCTTTGTAATGTAGAATATCATTATAGTCCCTTAGTTTCTATTTTTTTTGTGAGGAATCATTGTGAGTGATGGTTTTGTCACGAAATAGCCAAAGGGGGAGATTGTAAGGATTCCCGTTGTTTTTAATTGGCTTATTTCGTGATCAAACCATATGTGGGGGTTCTTTGTAAGGGTAGCCTAAGTATCGGTCTTATTGTTCGAAGCCCTTTGAAGACCTCGTGTTGATAAGCACCGAAGGTAAATTTCTATGTGCTTACTTTTCTTTGAAGAGATTAGTTGCACACACACACTTAACATTCATTGCATATGTGTGCATTCTCTTCATTTGTCACATTTCACACTTGCACTTATTTATTATATTTTGTTGTGTGTAATTGTGTCATGTTGTTGTGTAATTCGTTTCCCGATAACTTTCGGAAACGTCCGCGCATGCACGAGAATGTGCTTGATTTAGCGCGAGGACCGCCTATGGAGAATGCCCTTGGCTTCTCCTTGGTTTTCACCTATCTAGGTGATCGGCGGTTATGATCGACGGCCTAGCCGCCGAATGAAACCTCCGTTTCAGTCCAGATTGGTCTGAAGCATTTCTGCGGTTAAGATCGGCGGTCACGACCGCCGTTCGAAACCGCCGTTTCAAGACCTGATTGATTTATCTCTCAGTCTAATTCGGCGGTTGAAACGGCGGGCATGAAACCGCCGTTCGAAACCGCCGTTCATACCTGGTTGATTTTAATCTCTCTGTTCTGTTTCGGCGGTTGGAATCGGCGGTCACGAAACCGCCGAATGAACCGCCGTTTATGCTCTGTTCTTCACGAGCTCAATTCGGCGGTCATGAACGGCGGCCTGGCCGCCGATTGAAACCGCCGATTGGCGCGTTTCTTTGAAACTTACTTAAACGACCACACTTTGATTTGGCCCCCTATATATATGCCACTTTGACTTTAGGTCAATTAAGAGAGTTCATATTCAGAATTCATACTTAGGATATTTTTCAAAGAGAAGAAAAATTCCAAGAACTCCATTCTTGATTCTCAAACACTTTTTCATGATCATCAATCATCATCTAGCATCATCTTAGATCATCTAGATGTCATCTAGCATGGAATCTTCATCATACTTTGCTTGGTAAGCTTTTCACTAATATCTTACATGTTTTGTGTTTCTCTTATCTAGCAATCTCAATTAATTACTTGTTTGTTATTTTGTATGCTTTAGATACAATATTGAGATGAGTATGATGTATGTTTGAGATTTTATATTGTGCTTGCATATTAGGTTTTGTGCTTAATATTGATTAGCTAAACTAATTGACATGTCATTTAGTTTTGATATCTAGGATTGCTCTTAATTGCATATTAATCATCTTAGATAAGCATATAGGGTTTCCCTTGCTCTATGTTGCATTTTGGATATTCACATATATTCACTTAGGGTTGTATTCTCTTCATAGAGAAAGTAAGTCTTGTGTGTAGCATCCGGGATTAGGTTGCTTAGAACGCAAGCAAATTGGACTAGGTTCACTCATACCGGGATTAGGTAGGTGTGTGATTACTTCCGGGATTAGGTTGTAATCGTTTGCACATTTAGTGGATTCGAGGTTCGAGTGTGGCTTACTTACATAGCCCGTGGTTTTTCCCGTGAGGGTTTCCACGTAAAAACCAAGTGTTGTTTTAATTTCCGCACCATATTACACTTGCTTGTTTATATTATCTTGAGGGCATTTTCGTAATTTTGACTAACACGAAAAATTGGGTAAAAAGCGTAAAATCTATTCACCCCCCCCCCCCCCCCTCTAGATAGCTTTATACACACCGTGCTATAATTTGTTTCAGATCCAACCGCCGAATCAAACCCGAGGGATTAAAATCGATCAGGTATGAACGGCGGTTTCGAACGGCGGTCGTGACTGCTGATCTTGACCGCATAATTGCTTCAGACCAAACTGGACTGAAATGGCGGTTTCATTCGGTGGCCAGGCCGCCGATCATAACCGCCGATCACCAACAGTGGTGAAAACCAAGGAGAAGCCAAGGGCATTCTCCATAGGCGGTCTTCGCGCGAAACCAAGCACTCATTAGTGCAAGCGCGGACGTTTCCGAACAATGTCGGGAAACGAATTATAAAGCACATATACACACAACAAGATATATCAACCAAAGTGCTAGTGTGTAAAGTGACATGTGAAGAGATGCACATAAAAATAAGCAAATATGCAATCATAGCAAGAATGCTAAGTGTGTGTGTGCTACTAAATCTCTTCAAAGAAAACCAAGCACAAGAGATTATACCTTTGGCGTGCTTGTATCTTGAGGTCATGGAAGGGCATTTGATCTTCAACATTAAACACTTAGACTACCCTTACATTCAAAACCCCAACATGTGGTTTGACCACGAAATAAGCCAATCAACAAAACGGGAATCCTTACAATCTCCCCCTTTGGCTATTTCGTGACAAAACCACCACTCACATTGATTCCTCACAACAAAATAAACCTATGGGTCAATGAAGATTTTCTACAATACAAAGAGATATATAAAAAATAAAGCTTGAAGCCTTCAAACTCTTGTAGAACAATCATTCCCTGAAACAAGGTTTCTAAACTTTTCAAAACAAGAAAAGGTGAGATGAATCAAGTGAGATTAAAACAAGCATTTGCATATTTAAAAAAATTAAGCACAACATCATGTTGTTTTATGTATGCAATGCTCCCCCTCAAAGGGTTACTCCCCCTCAATATATATTCTCCCCAATGTGCACCAATTGCTACAACAATTTGCACCTCCCCTTACCACATTCTACTCCCCCTTTTTGTCATGATATAGGCAAAGGAGTAGTCCCCAACCGGGTCACTTAAGGCAAAGAGAGATAGTAGCATTCTAGTATATGCATAATCAATATAAGTCACTTTATGCAATCTCAATTAATCAAAGAGAAACGAGGAGATTTATTAAAATAAAAATGTGTGAAACAAAATGCTTTGCATACAAGACATATAGCATTCAAGTCCAAAATACCATGGTATTTGGCAAAGCAAATGACAAAGGTTTCTAATAGGAATTCAAACCAATTTCACCATTGTCATGAGAGAAGCAAGGATATAATAAATTTCATTGATTTCAATTTAAGAACAACTATATCCAACTTTATAAGCTAAACATGTCATGAGCAACTTTGCACCCTATTTGATTTTTCCGGGAATGAAACCCGTATGATAGTAGACATGTTCAACCAATAAAGAAAGAGAGACATTTGGATTGTAAAATCCTTGAATGGATACAAGATCCTTTTTCATTTGAGTCTCATAAGCCTTTTTTTTTTTTTTTTTTTTTTTTTTTTTTCACACAAGTTTTTGCATTTAAGAACACAATTATCAATTCATGCTTTTTCATTTGAGCATGTACATGAATTTCATGCTTTTCATAAGACATTAGCATGTTATAAAAGAATCATCATGTCATGGAGATAATCATAGGTCATTCAAATCATACTTCCTACATACATCTCCTAGTCCAAAAATGCATGTTTGAACATAAATATGACATGGATTGTAAACAAGCACGGTTCACACTTATTGAATTGAAAACATATATACATATGTGCAACCAAGCTTACTCAAGCAATCAACCAAGAAGCATAAGATTTTTCAAATTTTTTGCAAGTGACAAGAATGCAAAAATAGCTTTCTTTGCTTGAGTTCCCCATATGGGGTAAGTATCATCCTTCATTAATGAAGGGCATGAGGTCCTATGGACCTACCAAGTCCATTGGACTTAGTTGAACCTATTTGAGACTTGTTAGTCTAGTAGCAAGCGGGTTCATTTTTCCTTATCCACATAGATATGACATTTTTCTTCCTAGTGGACAAAGGTTGCATGTCATTCACTAACCTAGGATTATTGACAAAGGATTTCCTAGGCTCATGCAAATGGGCTTTTCTTAGCCTCTTTTTCTCTATCATGCTATTCATCCTACAATGCTTAATGTACTTAAAGCACTTAGGCCTAATAGCCCATAAACACCACAATAATGACAAGTTGGTACAAAGTAAGAATTCATACCATATCCGTGTGAAGTCATTGGAGACTTATCATGCATTTGGTGTCTCCTTTGGTGCTGAGCCGGTTCATGTCTTCTATTTGGTTAAACCGGAATGGGTTGCCTCCTCTGATGAGGTAGCATGTTTTGCCTCTTTTCATAGTGAGTCATTTGTTGAGGAGAGTTGACTCGAGAGGCTCTAATCCGTTGAGCTTGGGGTTGTCTTGCTTTCACCACCTTCACTTGTGCATTTTGTGAACATTGTCCTAGTTCTAACTTCTTCCTAGGAGTTTGCACCGGTGACGCTTCTATCTTACCCAAACTCTTCACAAAGACGGTCTTCTTAGGAATAGAGCAATCCTTGCTCACTTCGAATCCAAGACCTATTTTGTCACAAGGGCTTTTTCCTACACCAAGTATGTTGTCAAGCTTCTTGGTGCTTGTGGTCATTCTAGTCAATGACTCTTTGGCTTCAACAAGCTCTCTCTTCAAACCCTCTTCATTCCTCTTAGACAAAGCTAGCTTGTCTTCTTCCACCATGGATCTTACCACTTCATCATTCAAGTGATCAACTTGTGTTGAAAGCCTAAGTAGTTCTTCCTTTAACCTTTGAATCTCTTTTTCATTCTTTAACTTAGAGCTTTCAAAACTTTCAAAGTTATCCTTAAGATCCATTTTCTCCACTTGCTTCCTTAAGAGGTCATTGTATGTTGAAAGCTCTAGATTTTCTTCCTCTAAAATCCTTAGGAATCTATCTTTCTTCTTCATGGAGCTTTCAACATTGACTATAAAGTCATGCATATCCATATTCTCTACATTTCCATTTGTAGAGTTAGAAAGGGAGTCATCTCTACTAGTGTCATCTTATAGACTCTTCTCCTCTCCTATGGATCCAATATCCTCATCAAGACCTTCACCTTGATCTCGTGAGTCAATAAGTGCCATATCCCAATGTGAAGCAACACATATCTCCTCTAGAGCTACTTCTTCGACTTTCTCTTCTATGGGATCACTAGCAACGGAATTCTTACCAACAACTTCATTTTATTCATTAGTGGCACCCAATGCCTTGAAGTTATTGATAAGCTCATCATCACTTGATGACTTATCTCCCTCTCCGGAGTCATCACTTTCACTCCAAATGGCGGCCATCATTTTTTCTCTCTTGTTCTTCAAATTCCCACAATCTAGTAAGATATGACCTATGCCACCACACTCATAGCATTGGATCCCTTTCCTTTCGCTATTCTCTTGCCTATGCTCAACCTTCTTGAAAGGAACCCTTTTCTTCAATTCTTGCCTTTTGGATGCATGACCCTTCTTCTCAAATTTTACAAACTTCTTGAATTTTCTCATTAAAAGTGCTATGTCTTCATCCGAGTCATCCTTGTCCTCCTTCTCAACCTTGGAAGCTCTCAAAGCAATCCCTTTTTGCTTCTTTGAAGGAGTGAAGCTAGGACCCTTCCTAGACTCGTAGGCGAGAAGTCTACCTATTACCTCGCTCGGCTTCATGTCCTTAAAATCACTGTTTTCTTCCAAAGCCGTCACCTTAGACTCAAACCTATCGAGAAGCGATCTCATTATCTTTTGCTTGATCCTTCTATCTGAGTAAGGGTCACCAAGTTGATGACTTTGGTTGACAATGTCCATCAACCTAATCTCGAAGTCGTTGAAGCACTCATTATCCTTCATCCTAAGTGTCTCAAATTGAGTTTGGAGGACTTGAAGTTTGGAGTCCTTCACTACTTCGGTTCCCTCGTGTGCAACCTCTAAGATGTCCCATGCCTCCTTGGCTATCTTAGTGTTCTGAATCAGTTTGTACTGATTTTCGTCCACTGCACATATAAGGGCGTGCCACGCCTTTTGATTCCACTTGGACAACTCAAACTCGGGTTGTGTCCACTGTGCCTTAGGCTTGAGCACTTCTTCTCCTCCACCCGTGGGAGTCATCATAGGAGGCGAATATCCATCTTCAATGGCCATCCATGCCCTATCATGGATTTGACACACATATGCCTCCATCTTCCCTTTCCATTGGGAGTAATTTATGCCGGTGAGGAGGGGTGGCCTTACGCTCGAAGCACCCTCATTTGAACCACCGATTCCACTCATAGTGTATAATGAATGGATGAAATGAATGCAAAATGTATGAATGATCAAAGAATCACACAAATGCAAAACACACCAAAATGAGCTAGGATCACCTATGTATGTCTAGGAACCCGCTCTGATACCAATTGAAAAGAATACTCGGTGTGTATAATATAAAGCTAGAGGGGGGGTGAATAGATTTTATCTAATTATTACCCAATTTTCGCATGCAAGTCAATTTTACGAAAATGCCCCTACTAGTCAAAAATACATACAAGTGTAATAAGATGCGGAATTTAAATAACACTTGATATATACGTGGAAACCCAACCACTGGGAAAAACCACGGGCTGTATAGTGCGCCACACTCGGAACTCGAAATCACTAATTGAAATGAAGTTTACAACCTATGTAGACCTCGTCTAACACTCCGGTCTGTAACCCCTCACTTCTACCCAGCGGGCCTTTATTAGCAACCCTATTCCAATTTGCTTGAGGCCTAAGCACTCTTAGCCTCAAGACTTACTTCTCAATGAAGAGAAACAACCTATGTGAATATATATGAATATTCAAATAACAAACAAGGCTAGGTAACCTTAGATGCTTATCTAGGATGATGAGATAATCAATTTAAATCAATCCTAGATATCAATTGCTAAATGACATGTCAAATAGCTTAGCTAATCAAGATTAATTAAAAACCAAATTAGCTATCACAATCAACACTCAATCATTTTCATCACAAATAATCTCTAACTTGTATCTAGCATATAATCAAAAGCATACAAGTAATTAAAGAGATGTATTAATATGAAAAACACTAAAGTAATATGAAATTAGTGAAGAACATACCAAATAAGATGTGATGATTCAAAACCATGCATGGATCAATTCTATGAAGGCATAGAAGATCAAATATGAAATTTGATGCAAAAGGGATTTGATTTGAGTGTTTAAAGTTGAGTTCTTGATTTGATTTTTTCTCAAAAATCTCTCTTGAAAGTTTAGGGTTCTAATAACTCAAAAAGCTTGATCAGAGAATGAGAAAATAAGATATTTATAGACATCAAGAATTGGGCATGTGAAAAGACAATATTGCCCCTGAAACGTACCGTTCGGCGGTTTCGATCGGCGGCCAGGCCACCGATAACGACCACTGAATTGAGCTCGTGAAGAACAGAGCATCAACGGCGGTTTCATTCGGCGGTTTCGTGACCGCCGATCCAACAGCCGAATCAAACCCGAGGGATTAAAATCGATCAGGTATGAACGGCGGTCATGACCGCCGATCTTGACCTCATAATTGCTTCAGACCAAACTGGACTGAAACGGCGGTTTAATTCGGCGGCCAGACCGCCGATAATAACTGCCGATCACCAACAATGGTGAAAACCAAGGAGAAGCCAAGGGCATTCTCCATAGGCGGTCTTCGCGTGAAACCAAGCACTCATTAGTGCAAGCGCGGACGTTTCCGAACAATGTCGGGAAACGAATTATAAAGCACATATACACACAACAAGATATATCAACCAAAGTGCTAGTGTGTAAAGTGACATGTGAAGAGATGCACATAAAAATAAGCAAGTATGCAATCATAGCAAGAATGCTAAGTGTGTGTGTGCTACTAAATCTCTTCAAAGAAAACCAAGCACAAGAGATTATACCTTTGGCGTGCTTGTATTTTGAGGTCATGGAAGGGCCTTTGATCTACAACATTAAACACTTAGACTACCCTTACATTCAAAACCCCAACATGTGGTTTGACCACGAAATAAGCCAATCAACAAAACGGGAATCCTTACAAGAATGCCGTTTGGTCTCTGCAATGCTTCGGGCACCTTTCAGAGGTGTATGATGTCAATATTTTCAGATATGTTGGAGGAAATCATTGAGGTATTCATGGATGACTTCTCGGTGTTTGGGGATTCATTTGACTTGTGTTTGCACAACCTTACCTTGGTCCTTCAGAGATGTGAAGAGAACAACTTGGTGTTGAACTAGGAAAAGTACCATTTCATGGTACAACAAGGGATAGTTCTCGGACATGTGATTTCAAGAAGAGGAATTGAAGTGGACAAAGCCAAGGTGGAGGTGATCAGTAGTTTACAGCCTCCAAAATCCGTGAAGGATGTGAGGTCGTTTCTTGGGCACGCAGGTTTTTACAGAAGATTTATAAAGGACTTTTCAAAGATAACGAGGCCCTTGTGTTTGCTCCTACAAAAAGAAATTGATTTTGAGGTCAGTGAGGAGTGCATGGTAGCTTTTAACACTTTGAAGAGTGCATTGACCACCGCACCAGTAATAATTCCACCTAATTGGGAATTGCCCTTTGAATTAATGTGTGACGCTTCGAATTATGCCATCGGAGCAGTTATGGGGCAGCGGGTAGATAAGGTTCCGTACGTGATATACTATGCTTCTCGAACCTTGAATGATGCCCAATTGAACTACTCAACAACTGAGAAGAAGCTTCTAGTAGTAGTGTTTGCATTGGAGAAATTCTGGACGTACTTGGTGGGCGCCAAAGTCATTGTATATTCAGACCATGCAGCCCTTCGTTTTCTTCTTCAGAAAAAGGATGCCAAACCTAGATTTATTCGGTGGATCCTCCTACTACAAGAATTTGACTTGGAGATACGAGACAAGAAAGGTAGTGAGAACGTGGTTGCTGATCATCTAAGCAGGTTAGTACAGGCAAATCCGGATGAGGTAGACAAATTGCCATTGCATGAGAAGTTTCCGGATGAACAATTGTTTATGCTGATCTGGTTAACTATTTGGTAAGTGGGGTAGTCCCAGAGGAATTGAACTCACAAGGAAGAAAAAGGTTCATTACAAAAGTGAAAAAATACTTTTGGGATGACCCTTATTTGTACACTCATGGTCCCAATTCTGCTATAAGAAGATGTGTTCCGGAATCAAAACAGAGAGACGTTCTGAAATTTTGTCACGAGCTACAATGTGGAGGACATTTTGGTGCAAGAAAGACAGCCTTGAAAGTGTTGCAATCTGGATTCTTCTGGGAATCGTTACATAAAGATACAGTCCGGTTTTGTTTGGCATGCGACAGATGCCAACGTACGGGGAGCATAAGTAAGCGAAATGAGATGCCCTTATCTGGAGATTTGATAATAGAGCTTTTTGATGTCTGGGGCATAGATTTCATGGGACCATTCCCACCATCTTGCGGTTATAGTTACATCTTGGTAGCGGTTGATTATGTGTCAAAATGGGTATAAGCAAAGGCCACAAGGAATAATGACGGTCAAACTATGGTGAAATTTATGAGGGAGACGATATTTGCAAGATTCGGGACCCCTAGAGCCATCATTAGCGATGGAGGTACGCATTTTCGCAACAGATCCTTTGCTGCAATTTTGAAGAAATATGGTGTAAGGCATAAGGTTGCTACACCATACCACCCACAGACTTCAGGACAAGTTGAGGTCAGCAACAGACAAATAAAGAGTATCCTAAAGAAGACTGTTAATTCCACTCGAAAGGATTGGGCTTTGAAGTTAGATGATGCATTGTGGGCCTACAGGACAGCTTTCAAGACGCCTATTGGGATGAGTCCATATAGGTTGGTCTTTGGGAAGGCGTGTCACCTTCCAGTAGAACTTGAGCATAGAGCCTTATGGGCAGTCAGAAAGTTGAACTTTGATTATGACAAGGCCGGTGAGGAGAGGAAACTTCAGCTGTGTGAACTCGAAGAATTTCACTTGGAAGCGTATGAGAGTGCAAAACTGTACAAGGAAAAGACTAAGTCAATACATGACAAGATGATAGTACATAAAGACCTTCGTCCCGGTATGCAGGTGCTGGTGTTCAACTCCCGGCTGAAGCTGTTTCCCGGTAAGTTGAGGACTATATGGTTTGGACCATTCAGGGTAACATAAGTTTTTCCCCACGGAGCTGTAGAAGTGCAAAACGAGAAGAATGGCAACAAGTTCAAGGTAAATGGGCATAGGGTAAAGCCATACATTAAGGAGTTTGGAACTGTCATTCGATTGGAGGATTCCGTGCTCATAGAGCCGTAGAGCTCTCACACGTCTTGCCTAGACGCTAAATAAAGCGCTTGGTGGGAGGCAACCCACCCAGGTAACATTTTTCTATTTCGTTTATTTTCTTTAGATTAATTTGAGTCAGTATTTAGTGTGAGTCATCTGTTTAGTGAAAGGTATTATTCAATCCTGGTTTGGGGGAATCGAAAATTCTAGTTATATTGAGCTGTGTGCAGATATGCTTTATGTGTGCTTGTTTGTCTTGGTCAGAATCAGGTTCGGCTGCAAATTTGGGAATTACCGCGGCATGTACCGCTCAGATACACATGCCCGAGCCGCGGTACGAGCAACTTCAACATTCTGGAATGGCTCGCAGCCTAGACCGCTCAGGAGGACCTTGCATAGCCCGCGGAAATTGGAGACCTGACTCTCACCAAGATGAATCGCTGGATGTGCCGCTCCTGATGCATTTGTCCAGCCAGCGGTAAATGAAGACCTGATGCACGTAGAGTTTAACGCGGCATGTACCGCGCAAGAGGCAAAGTGTCTGCACAGCGGGCATCATTTAATAACAACACTGGAATGGCTCGCTGGAGATGCCGCTCATGCTGCATGTACCTAAACAGCGGTATGGACAGCGGTAGCTTAAATGAAATGATGCGTTTGGCTGTAACAGGTAAGCTGATTTATGCTTTACCGCTGGTAGGACCGCTGCACATGCAACGTGTCTCGACCGCGGTAGGGTAAAAAAATTGCCCATTCGTTTATAGACGACACGCAGCTCTGGTGGGTCTCATTTGTCCCACAGCTGCTGCGTTGTCTTCTTTGTCTTCCCTCCAAATTCTTTTCCTTTCTTCTCCATTTTACTCCACGGTTTCTCCTCTCCTCATTCAATAACAAGGTATGCATCCTCTCCTCTCTTCTATTTTGCTTCAATGGCATTGTCTTATGCAATTTGATTCTACACTGTGATATGTAGAGATAGGGAGTTTTTAGTGCTCAGAAATCGGATTCCAAATTTTATTGCCGATGGGCTTTGTTCAAATTGAGTTATTTAGCATGATTAAGCTTATTGTGTTGTGTTTCACTTGGTATTTAGGGAATTCCGAAATTCTTTGTTCTTAGGAGAGTTTGAATGTTTTTGCTGACTAATGGTTGCCATGGTTGAATTGACTTGAATGATAGGTTGTGTTTAGATGGATTTGCTTGTTGATTATTTAGTAGTGCATGTAATTATTTGACTTATGTGGCATTGATAAGCTTATTTGGAGCTGAATTTTGAAACGAGGTGCTGCCGAATTTTCGGTGGAAGTATATTGTGTTTATTTTGGCATGATTTGTTTACAGATGGCACGGACTTGCACAGGGAAGCGTCCTTGGGTCGGTACGCCCAATAAGAGGAAACAGAAGGCATTGCCAAAACAAGCACAACACAAGGACTTTAAGAGTCGGTTTAGCAATTTCCTCAGGCGACCTTGGATTATTGAGAGGGGAATTAACGTTGAGATTTTGGTGCAGACGCCTGTTCCAGAGATGGTTGCGGACCGCAGATGGGGTGGATATGTTGCACGCCCACCAAGGCCGAACAGGGGGATTGTGGCGGAATATTATGCTAGTGCTGTACCAGGGAGGCTTTTAGTTGGGGGCTCAGTTTTAGTGCAAGGTGTTGAGGTCCATATAACTCCGGAGGCCATTAATTAGTACTTTGATGCTCCAGAGGTGGCTATCAGTAACGGTCGAGGAATAGAATATATTGCAAATCTTGACCCTTACAGAGGGAGAGTGGCTGTAGGCCTTAGGATGGATGGATGGACAGGAGGAATGGGGTACATTAGTGAAGCTATACCAGCGCAACACGCATGCCGATGTTGCCTTTTGGAACATTTTCCTGACATACTCACTGATGCCATCCCAGCACCGTACAGAGATCTTTTATGACCAGGCCCGTGTGTTGCTCCGTTTGAGGACAGGTGGCCCTATCAATATTGGACGAGTGATTTTCAATGCCATTCATGACGCTAGTGTGCACGATGACCAGTCCATGGTATTTCCGTGTTTGATCACTGCTTTCTGTAGACAGGCAGGCATTGATGTGAGTGCCGGGTTAGAGAATCATGACCCGAGCATGATGAACTTGACGAACTAGAACCAACAGTTAGTTCTTTGGGGCCTTCCTCCTATTGGCAACTATGGGGAAAGAAGACGTCGCCGGGAGGAGCGAGAGGCAAGGGAGGCTGAGGCAGCAGCACTTTTACAGGACCAGCCTCAAGGGGCACCACATGCCGCTCAGCTAGGCGAAGCTCAGCCAGGAGGTGATCCATTTACCACTCTTTTGCAGGCTATGCAGACTCATATGGATTTGCGCTTCGGGCAGTTGGAGGGACGATTAGATGCTCGTTTTGACACTATCGAGACAAACATAGAGGAGTTGCGTGGGATGATGACTATCCGATTTTCTGTGGCTAGTGGGAGTGGAGCACCGTCTCAGACCCCTATTCCTACTCAGGATCCTTTTGCAGCTGGTGGATCAGGTCTCGAGCAGCAGCAGAACTTAGACCAGCGGACCCCGATCTTACACTTTGATGATGAGCAGCAAATGCAGGATGACCCGATAGACTCTGATCAGGGGACCGAGATCTTACAGCTATCAGATGACGATGGAGGAGATTAGCAGGCTATGTATTTTCTTTTTGAACTCTTATTTGCTTTTATTTTTCTTTTGTCTTTCACTACCTGTCTTTTCTTGATTGTCAACATTGGGGACAATGTTGAGTTTAGGTTTGGGGGTGTGTCGTTGTTTTGAGTCTTAGGTCCAGTTTTTCAGTGTTTTCAGTTTTTTTTTTAGGGTCTGTCGTTCCTGCATTAACCTTGATGAGATGTTTTGGTATGTGATTTTGAAATGATATGCTTAAATCACTGGGTTTAAACTAGCATCTTGCCACTTAGAGTATTGCATTGCATTTTTCAAAATTTATGACATGCTCTTGATGTGATAGTGGATAGGATGCATAGTTGGATTGCCATGATTAATAGTGGAGACTACCCTGTGAGTTCACTAAGCCAAAGTGCGTACATAAATGACATATATGAGGGATTATTTTGTTTCTATTCTTTAAACACTCAGTAGGTTCTTAGCATTAGATTTGATCTCTATAGGTTGAACATTGAGCATTATAGAGCATTCATCATAAAAGATTTCACATGTTATCTTTGATCTTGAGTAAGTCGAACCAGTGGAAGTGATGTTAGACTATGTGTGTGTGAACCACTTAAAAGGCCTGTAATATTTCCTACCCTATGTGTGTGTGCTCCATAGCCCTGTTTGAAGCCAAACACTGAGTTGCCTTTTCTTTCTTAACCACATTTAATATTATAGCCATACCTGTTAACTTGGGATCATGCTTTCAGATTGTGAAGAAGGCTAAAGAGTTCGCATAAGAATTTGTGCGAAAGTGATATGAGTCAAATAAAGAATGAGCTGCATTCAATCCAAATGAAAGAGGAAAGGTTGTATGGTTTTGTATTATTGTTAGTCTATCTTTTGTTAAAAAATAAAAAATAAAAAAAATAAAAAAAATAAAAAAAAATCAATCAAAAAGAGAAAGAAAAAGAAAGTTTTGCCACCAAAATGAATGGTGAGTTGCATGTGCCAGAGAAAAGAATCTAAGGAACACAACATGTCAAAGGATTTAAGTGTTGTATCTACTCTCGAAGGAGTGGCCAAAAGAGAATGGTGAATTAAGGGGACATCAATGAATGGTAAGTGGCATTATTCCACTTACAAAGGAAGTCAATGAAGACCTAAGAGCTTGCGCCAAGCCGTAAAGGTAACTGAAGGCTCTCACTGAATGATCCTAGGTTTTTGAACTCCTACATTCCGTTCCTTTGCAACCTTTACCCAATAGCCCCATTACAACCGAATGAAAAGTCTAATTGATCTGCTGGTTATCCTTGCTATGAAAGTAGAAGTGAAGTGTGTGTTTATCTTGCTCATAATGATTCGATTCTTTTCATGAGATCTTTGCATACAAATCAAGCGTTCTTTCAATGATATATTCATATGCGATTATAATTTGAAATTTCTTATGCATAACTTCTTTCGCATATGCTTGATGAGTGTATTTGCCTAGGTTCTGTGTGAAATATGAGCGATATCTAGTGAGGCTTTGAGTCGAGGCGAATTACATCTATGGCGTTCGGCAAAAGTGTTTTTGATGCTAGAATATCTTGAGTTTGGGCTTTTCATTTAAAACAGAGCAATGCATTCAAATTTGTGACATAATGTTAGTCTTTACCTATTGGCTTTTGCATGCATTGTTTCAATCTGGGCATTAATTGATTGCATCTCGAATGATTGGTTTTGTGGGATATGTTTGTGGGTGTCATAGCTGAGAACCCTCAGGAGACAACACTCCTCCTACTAGGGACACCTAAAGGTTTAAAGGCTTGTAGCATGTGCTCAATGCTATCGCGTTCCTTACGAAAGTGGCTTTATTAGGATTTAGTTTTCTTTTCAGTTTAGGAATGTTTGGTTTTGCTCAAGGACGAGCAAAAGATAAGTTTGGGTGTATTTGATCAGTCTAATTCTATGATTATATTTTGCCCGTTTTTCCTATGTATATGCTTGTTTCTTGGGTCCTTTTGGTGGGTTGATGTGTTTGTTAAGCCTTTGTAGGTCTCTCGGAGAAGATGGAGTCATAAGAGGAAGAAGAGGCTAAATTTGCCATTTACCGCGGCCCGTGCCGCTCATCAGGCAAGTGCACCATCGGCGGCACGCTAGGCGGTCAAGAAGAGTGCATTACCGCAGCCCATACCGCTCAGGAGGCAAGTGCCTCCCAAGTGGCCTACCCAGCGAGCCATATCAGAATGTTGCCTTTGGATTTCCGCTGCCCATGCAAGTGCCTACACAGCGGTACGGGCAGCGGTAATCCGCTTTCCTCGTTTCCTCAGGACAAGGCAGAAGCCCTAAATGAAAAAAAAAAAAAAGATATTTAAGGGGCCGATAGGAGACAGAAACAGACACCATCAGATCGAGATTAATAACCACCATAAGTTTCATTCTTTTATTCTTTCATTCAAAAAATTCCATTCCATCATTGGAAGATTATTGGAAACAAGAAGACGACGGAGATTTCAAGACAAGAGCATCTCACCATAATGGGTTTTCTCTACATCTCTTCTATGTTTTTGTTCTCTCCATTGATGTGTAACTAAACCTTTATTAGGGGATTGATGTAACCAATTTTGGACAACTCTATGTAATCAATTAGTCTATCTTTTGTTAATCAATTGGGTTTTAGTCTTGTCTATTGAATTAATTGCTCTACATTACTTATTCATATTATTTTGTGGCCTCAATTGATATGGGTTTGTGATTTAGTTTATCCATGAGATTAGGGTTTAGATGTGAATGGCCTTTTCCATTTAAACCATGATCATAAGCTTAATAGATTTTGAAAGTTAATGTTTGCATGGCCTTGTTGCATTGATTTGGCTTAGAGTTTTGTTCTAAAGGATTTCGTTACTATTACTTGATACATGGCCTTTGTGCAAGTGGTAGGAAAGAGATTCGTTCTTAATTGTTTATCAAAACAAGCCCTAAACTTTATTGAAGTATTTATTGAGACTGATTGAGAGCATTGAGTGTCTAAGAAAGGTGCATCGATTCCCTAGTTTTTCTCTCCATATATTCATTCCTTGTGTGTGATCTTTGATTTGATTTGATTCGATTCGATTTTAGTCTTTAGTTCAAGTAGTCATAATTTAGGTTAATTTTAGAATTAAACAATTTCCAAAACAAAGCATTATGCAATTTAGTTTTTCGCACTTAAAGTAATCCTTGCTAGATTAATTGGCTTTGACCGATAGAATCGCCGATCCCAGTGAACGAACTTTCTTAGTAAATTAAACACAGATTTTACTGCATCAACCGCAGTTGGCCCGGACCGGGTAGGGTGAAGCCCCCTTGGGCCGGGTACCAGGGACCGATACTATGCAGTAGGACCGGTCCTACACGATGGAACAGAGGTTGAGGTAGCGTGCTGGTGTGAAGGGTGCGACTGGCACATCTTAAAAGGGGTAAAAAATGTGGGCTTTTTATTACTTAACGCCGGAGTACAACATACATCAGACTACATACACCATCCGACCATCACAAAGGGGGTTACTAGCGGGATGGGGATACAACATGCAAGAGTCCAGACTAGGTGGGGAAATCACCAGATAGGTCGCACACGGGAACTTTAGCTAGATGAGACAGCGGCCAGTTAGCACACACATAGGAGCTTTGACTAGGCGGGATAGTAGCCAAGTAGAACACACACATACGGGCATTGACTAGGCGGGGTAGTAGCCAAGTAGAACACACACATAGGGGCTTTGACTAGGCGGGTTAGTAGCCAAGTATAACACACACGTAGGGGCTTTGACTAGGCGGGTTAGTAGCCAAATAGAACACACACGTAGGGGCTTTGACTAGGCGAGTTAGTAGCCAAATAGAACACACACATTGGAGCTTTGACCAGGCCAAGTGGGGGGTTTTGGTCTTTCAAGGGCCAACCCCCTCCTCTGTGGGATGTAGGGGCATTTATAGGGTCTCTGGTCGGGGGGTAGGTGGAGGTCCTCTGTTTAGGCGGGAATCCCCGGTTAAATCTCCACCGTTCCCTCCTATCCACAATGGTGGTCACAAGGAATCAAGGATCAGGATTGCGCCCTGCTGGCTTTTTCTTAGCGGGAGCATCCGTTTTGGTAGGTGGGGGCCCTAGTCCCTAGGACGCAATTGGCGGGACTGATCCCGGCCACTTATCTGGGGCAGGATCGGGGTTGCCACACGCCGTGGAGGGTTTCGATCGCTCCACCTAGGCCTCAGGTCCAATTCAGAGCCTTTGTAGGGCTGAGGTGGTGAAAAGGTGGCGTTTCCACGAGTTTTGATTGGTCGCAAGGGGCCTTCGTGGCGGTGGGAGGTCGTTGTCAAGGTTCTGGCCTGGTAGGGGACAGTGTCAGCGCCTGTCCCGCTGCACCCTGTCAGGTGTTCCCTTCCACCATTTCCTTCTTCATGCTTGCTGCATTTATGCAAGTATTTTGCTGAGGAAATCAGTATCCTCTTGCATGTAAGGGATAGTTGACCTTCAATTAGGTCTGAGATGGAACGTCATCCAGCCATTGAGGCAGCGCGGCTAGTAGGCGATCTCGACCATCGGTTGCTGTCTTTCCTTAATCATGTTTACTGCTTCCTTATTAATGAGGCGACATTGGTGCCTTGCAGGTGTTCCCAGCACCCTTTTCATCCCATGTGAGCTGGAAGCAAGGGCTGGCGTCAGCCCTTACGAACAGGACACGCTAGCAAGCTCACAGGGGTTCTTCTAGAGAGAACCGTTTGAGCAGTAGGAGGGTGCTGTGGGGGGCAAGATAGTGATTTCTGTGACGAGTACGGCTATGAGGGCGGACCCGCCGCTGGAAGAAGCGGTCCTTCTCATTGGGCTATGGAGTGAGGCCAGACCTCGGATGGATCGTGGCCTTGGAGGCGGGCTCCCCACTAGGCTAGGTATCCTTTCTTTGCAAGCGTTCTAATGGGGGAAAGGCCAGTTCTGGGTCGAGCAATGCTTAACCCCGGCGTGCCTGTGAGTAGGCGAGGTTGAAGTAGGGCCGGGCCCTTGTTCCTAACAAGCTGGTTAGACTGATTATGAGTGCCACCGTGGTAGGTAATGAAGCGGTTCGGTCTTTTAATGGGAAAAGCTCTTCCTTGGATTAATTGCCTAAATTTCCGGTTAACAAAAAGATATAGCAATAAGATCACATATAACACACTTTATTGATAATAAACACGTAATGAGAGTGCAATGGAGATTTTCGGTGGTTATAGTAGAAAGGTTAGAACATAGTTGGTGATGGAGATGGCAATGGATCTCTTGTGCATGTCGATAAGTGGAAAAGAATACTCTAAAGTTTTTGGACTCAAGTTACGGTCCCCTTTCTATATGGTAACATATTGTATATATACATCCTAGTGCTTGCTGAACACTCCTCAAAATTCGGTCCAGTGACAAAGTGATTTTCGGGACGTTCCATGGCGATTGACGAGAAGATCATAGCATTGATTCAAGGAATCAAGCGATCCCTTTTTTGGCAGAATTTGATAGAGTTGACTTTGCTTTCAATTAGAACTCTTGAGTGGTGGGAATGAGTCAATTTCCTTATTTATTAAAACATCGACGCCTTACTGTCCCTCTTTGTAGCTTGATCTTGGTGTTCCTGATCTTACCTTGATACTTGGTAGTCTGTTAATTTGATATTTACTGCTTGGTTGGCCGGCTCTAGGAGGGGTCGGGGTATTTCGGCATCCTTCTTCCTACTAGATCATGGTATAAGGGTATCGGGGTATCGGAATACCGGGTTGGTGTGGTAACGGGGTACTAGGATTTCGCAGTAATGGAGTCCTTAGGAACTTGTCTTCTGTGTTTCCTGGTACCTAGGAGTCTAGAATCCCTTGATTTTGACCCAGACTGGTAGAAGGCCTACCCGGTCACTTTAATGGCGGGGTACTGGGATGCTCTTCTACGATGCCTTTCTATCTCAATTATTCTCCAATATTGATGAAAAATTCTTCTTTGAACCTCTGCCATTTTTTACGGTTAACATAATTCAATGGGAAGAAAAACGTTTGCAGACTAGAATGACTTATTTTGCATGTATGTATTATATTAAGCCTAGTAATCATTGTAATAGACCTATGACTGATGGATGAAACATGTAGTTTGATGAGTCTAGTTGATGCTGAATGTATATGTTGAGCCTATGAATGATTGTCATAAGCCTAGGTCTAATGGATGGATGATACATGTATTATGTTAAGCCTAAGACTGATGTTGAATGTGTATTTTTAGCCTATGAGGCTATGAATGATTTTCATAAGCCTAATACTGATGGATGAAGCATGTATTATTATGAGCCTAGAATTGATGATGCATGTATTATTTTGAGCCTGAAACTGAAGATTTCACTTATTACTTTGAGCCTAGAACTATTGATTAATGTATTATTTTGAGCCCGGGACTGCTGATACATGTATAATTTTGAGCTTAGGACTTATGCTGCATGTATTTCATTTTGAACCTAAGTTTTTATTCTTTTTTTTTTTTTCATTAACCAGATGTCGAAAAAATTAAATGAAAAGTTGTGGCAGTTCCTAGGCCATGAGAAATGGATTTAAGTGAAAGTAAACAGTTGAAGTAAAAAGTATATGATTAGAGACTTGAAGGTGGTTCTACAAAAATTTGGGTTGGTGGAAAAATTCAAGTAGGGCCCTTTCCGCCAATATTTGGATTTGAAACAACCGTTGAAAGTTTATGAGCATCTAATTCATAATATTTTGAAAATAGAAATTATTCACCCCAATGGACAAAGACCAGATGAGATGTGGTTTGGCTTGGGAAGTCGAAAGCTCGTTTTGGTCAAGAAGAGTTCTGTCTATGCAGTGAGTTGAAGATGGGATAGCTGCCTGAAGGTTTTTCCAACAACAATGAAGTACAAGAGGATTCAATGCTTATAAGGATTTTCAAAGGAAAAAAGCCAACTGTTGAGAAATTGTATGCCACTTTGAACAAAATGTCGTTCGAAGAGAGTGAAGATGCATTAAAGATGTTGAATATCTATATGGTTAGCCAATTATTTGGCACAGATGATGAACGAACGATAGCCATCTCGAGGTGGTTATTTTCATAAGTAGAAAATGAAGATTAATTCCAAAAATTTCCATGAGGCTCTTACATCTTCAGTTTTACATTGTATATTCTAAAGGATGTACTTAAGAAACGCCTCCCTAGATTGAGAGCTGAAGAAGAGAAGGAAGATAAGAAGGGGAAGATGAAGAAGAATAAGAAGACAGTAGAAGAAGAATAAGATGATGATGATAAAGAAGCAAAAAAAAAAAGAACAAGAAGAAGAACAAAAAGTCAGTAGAAGAAGAAGAAGTGAAAGTCAAAGGGAAAGGGAAAGGGAAAGGGAAAGGGAAAGGGAAAGGGAAAGGAAAGCTGCAGGGTGAGGGAGATCAGAAGAAAAAGAAATCAAAGTGTTAACCGAAAATTGTCACTGGGGTGATTTTTTCAATTAACAATTCAAGGGACTGGAATCGAGGTTGATTTCAGTCGGAGGGATATCAAGTAGTTCGATACCCTTAGCTTCCTAAAAATTTAGTTAAAAAAAGGGGAATGACCGTAATAAGAAAAGTCACATAAACAAGTGATCACATGTATAACTTTTCTTTATTGATTATAGAGCATTATAGGAATACAATGGGGATTTTAAATAGCTATGGTGAAGGGATAAAAACCCTCAGTTGGCCATGGCGATAGAGCTCTCATGTCTGTCGATAAGTGGAAAGCGAAAAGTAGGGTTAAGCACTCAGGTTGCAGTCTCCTCTTGCGTGTGATAATATGATGTATATATAGGTCTTGTTTCTTGTCATGCACTCCTACAACTTCGGTCTAGGGTTTTAGCAACTACAGGACTTTCCTTAGAGATCAACGAGATTATCGGGGGATTTGATCCCTAGAATCAAGCGATTCCTTCTCTAGTAGATTGTGTGGGAGTTGACTCCTCATTCAAATAGAACTCTTAGTGGCGGGAATGAACATAACTCTTTGTTAACTAAACGTCGACGTCTCACTGTCATTCTTTGTAGCTTGATTTTGGCGTACCCGATCTTACCTTGATAGCCTATTAATTTGACACTCTTACTGCTTGGTTGGCCGGCTCTATGAGGGATCGGGATACATAGGCATCCTGCTTCCTGCTTGATCATTAAACTTAGTATAAGTGCATTAGGGTATCCGGATATCGGATGGTAGCGGGGTGCTAGGATCCTGCAGTAGTAGCGGGGTATTGGATCTTGCGTGGTAGAGTCCCTGGAACCTCGTCTTCTGTGTTTTCCTAGTACTTTTCGAATCTAAGGGTCCTGGATCCTGATTTGAACTGGTAGGAGTTTGTACCCGGCCAATCAGTAAAATGGCAGGGCATCGGGATTTCCTTCTATGACGTCTTTCTATCTTAATTTATCCCTCACTGTTGATAGAAAATTCTTCATTGAACCCCTACCATTTTGGGGGGTTAACAGAAGTCCCCCCTGACTTGAACGCCGGTACCTTGCTGGGGTTGGAGTTAGGATTCTTAGTTTGTTTAAAGGATTTTCTATCCTGTCCGCTTGTCCACTCTCGTCTGGCTGGCTTCCACTGCTAAGGAGGAGATTTTCCTTGGATACGATGGTATTTAATGCACCGTCTACGTGTCAGATGATGATTGCTCCGCGAAATTCAACTGAGCCATTTTTGGTGCGTCTTTCTCGAAACCGTCTCCTATACATTTCTGGTCATCAATTTCGATTTCCTAGCGTACTCAAGTAATCGCCTATTTTTATCTATAAATATATCACTCCTCCCCTTACTTGCTCACGCTTACTTTGTACTTTCAAGAATCAAGAACCAGTCTTGTTAACCAAAAATTCGCTCAGGGTGTGGAATTTCAATTAACACCCTAAAACTGCTACCTGGTAGGCTGTAGAGGGGTAGATACCTCTAGGTACCATGGTTTTGAAACAAATTATAGCACGGTGTGTATAAAACTATCTAGAGGGGGTGAATAGATTTTAAGCTTAATACCCAATTTTTCGTGATTAGTCAAAATTACGAAATTACCCCTAAATAGATAAAGCAATAAATCAAGTATAAAATGCGGAAATTAAATAACACTTGATTTTTACGTGGAAACCCTCACGAGAAAAACCACGGGCTAGTAAGTAAGCCACACTCGAACCTCGAATCAACTAAATGTGTAAACGATTACAACCTAATCCCGGAAGTAATCACACACCTACCTAATCCCGGTATAAGTGAACCTAGTCCGATTGCTTGCGAATTAAGCAACCTAATCCCGGTCACAACACAAGACTTAATTCTCTAAAAAGAGATTAACACCCTAAGTGAATATATGAATATTCAAATGCAACATAGAGCAAGGGAAACCCTATATGCTTATCTAAGATGATGAATATGCAACTAAAAAAAATCCTAGATATTAAAGCTAAATGACATGTCAATTAGCTTAGATAATCATAGATTAGAGAAACCTAGATATCTATCATAAAAACAACACTCAATCAAATCAACACAACAATCTCTATCTTGAATATTAGAATATAATCTAAGAACAATCAAGTAATAAAAGAGATGCCATAATAAATTGAACACTAATTATGTATGATAATAGTGAAAAACTTACCAAAGCAAGTGTGATAATGAAAGACCCATGCAAGCAAGCATCCTAGATATGCTAGAGAATGCTAGATGAACTTTGATGCAAATGGATTTTGGTTTGAGTGTTTAATGAGCAAACTTGATTGCTTTCTCTCTTAAAAATCTCTCTTTTGAAAGTAGGGTTCTTGATGATTAAAGAGTTACATTCAAAACAAGAGAAAGTGATGTATTTATAGGCATGAAAAACATAGCATGTGAAAAGACAAGTTTGCCCCTGAAACGCACCGATCGGTGGTTTCAATCGGCGGCCAGGCCGCCGATCATAATCGCCGAATTGGCCCGAGAGGAACAGGGGACCAACGGCGGTTTCATTCGGCGGTTTCGTGACCACCGATCTAAAAGACAAGTTTGCCCCTGAAACGAACCGATTGGCGGTTTCAATCGGCGGCTTCAATCGGTGGCCTGGCCGCCGATCATAATCGCCGAATTGGCCCGAGAGGAATAGGGGACCAACGGCGGTTTCATTCAGCGGTTTCGTGACCGCCGATCTAACCGTCGAATCAAACCTGAGATTAAAAATCAATCAGGTGTGAAAACGGCGGTTTCATTCGTGACCGCCGTTTCAACCGCCGAATTAGGCCGAGAGATAAAATCAATCAGGTCTTGAACGGTGGTTTCGAACGGTGGTCAAGACCGCCGATCATAACCGTAAAATGGCTCCATACACTACTGGAAGCAAACGGCGGTTTCATTCGGCGGCCAGGCCGCCGATCATAACCGCCGATCACCAATAAAGGTGAAAACCAAGGAGAAGCCAAGGGCATTCTCCGTAGGCGGTCCTCGCGCTAAATCAAGCAATTCAAGTGCATGCACGGACGTTTCCGAAAACTATCGGGAAACGAATTACAAGACAACAAGACACAATTACACACAACAAAATATAACAAATAATTGCAAGTGAAATGTGACAAGTGAAGAGAATGCACACATATGCAATGTATGTTAAGTGTGTGTGTGCAACTAATCTCTTTAAAGAAAAGTAAGCACAAAGAGATTTACCTTCGGTGCTTATCAAGACGAGGTCTTCAAAGGGCTTGAGTAATAGCACCGATACCTAGGCTACCCTTACAAAGAACCCCCAACATGTGGTTTGTCCACGAAATGAGCCAATCAACAAATGGGAACCTTACAATCTCCCCCTTTGGCTATTTCGTGACAAAACCACCACTCACATTGATTCCTCACAACGAAATAGAAACTACGGGACAACTATGATATTCTACAACACAAAGAGATAAGAAAATAAAACTTCAAGTCTTCAATCTCTTGTAGAATAATCAAGCCCTGAAAAGAAAGTTTCTAACATTTCCAATACAAGTAAAAAGTGAGATGAATCAAGTGAGAACAAAAACAAGCATTTGCATTTTAAAAGTTTAGGCACAACATTATGAAATGTATGTGTATGCAATGCTCCCCCTCAACGGGTTACTCCCCCTCAATGAATGTTCTCCCCAATATGCACAATTGCTTCTATATTTTGCAACTCCCCTTACCATATACTACTCCCCCTTTTTGTCATGATATAGGCAAAGGAGTAGTCCCCAACCGGGTCACTCATAGCAACGAGAGATAGTAGCATGCAAGATTTGCATAATTAATATAAGTCACTTTATGCATCTCAATTAATTGGAGAGAAACAAGGAGATTTATTTGAAAGAAAATGTGTGAATCAAACATGCTTTGCATACAAGACATGTAGCATTCAAGTCCAAAATACAATGGTATTTGGCAAAGCAAATGACAAAGGTTTCTAATAAGAATTCAAACCAATTTCACCAATGTCATGAGTAAAGCAAGGATATAGAATATATTGATTTCAATTTAAGAACAACTATATCCAACTTTATAAGCGAAACATGGCATGAGCGACTTTGCACCCTATTTGATTTTTCCGGATAAGATATCCGTATGATAGTAGCCATGTTCAACCAATAAAGAAGGAGAGACATTTGGAATGTAAGTTCCTTTGAACGGATACAAGATCCTTTATTCATTTTGAGTCTCATAAGCTTTCACACAAGGTTTTGCATTTTAAGAGTATGCAATCATCAATTCATGCTTTTCATGTGAGCATGTTATATGAATTTTATGCTTTTTCATTTGACATTAGCATGTTATTTAAGAATCATCATGTCATGGAGATAATCATAGGTCATTCAAATCATACTTCCTACATACATCTCCTAGTCCAAAAATGCATGTTTGAACATAAATATGACATGGATTGTAAACAAGCAAGGTTCACACTTATTGAATTGAAAACATATATACATATGTGCAACCAAGCTTAATCAAACAATTAACATAAGAGGCATAAGTTATTTAGAATTTTTTGCAAGATATAAGAATGCAAAATAGCTCTCTTTGCTTGAGTTCCCCATATGGGGTCAAATTTCAAAACACATCACTCCACAAGACATATCCCAATAGATCTACTTAGTGTTTTAAATCGAGTAGAATCTAAGGGTTTAGTAAATAGGTCCGCAAGTTGATCATTAGTACCTACATGTTCAAGTACTATGCATTTATTTTCAACAAGCTCTCTAATAAAATGATGGCGGATGTTAATATGCTTAGTTCTAGAATGTTGCACCAGATTCTTGGAAATATTAATGGCACTCATGTTATCACAAAAAAGAGTGAGAGTACCTTGGTTGAATCCGTAGTCTACTAGCATTTGCTTCATCCATAGGAGTTGTGTGCATCCACTCCCCGCGGCTATGTACTCGGCCTCGGCCGTGGACAAGGAAATCGAGTTTTGCTTCTTGCAAAACCAAGACACCAAGTTGTTGCCTAGGAAGAAGCAACCGCCCGATGTGCTTTTCCTATCATCACAATTTCCTGCCCAATCCACATCACTAAAGCCTACAAGACTAGCATTAGTGTCAAAAGAGTACCAAATCCCATAGTTGGAAGTCCCATTCACATAGCGAATGATTCTCTTTACGGAAGAGAGATGGGACTCCTTGGGATCCACTTGGTACCTAGCACACACACCCACACTAAAAGATATATCGGGCCTACTTGCGGTCAAATAAAGCAAGCTACCTATCATGCCCCGATATAGAGTTTGTTCCACACTTTTACCACTAGCATCATTGCTTAGCTTCAAAGTGGTACTCATGGGTGTATCACAATGTTTGGCATTCTCTAAACCAAACTTCTTCACTAGGTTTTTGGCATATTTGGCTTGGGTTATTGAAATCCCATCATCTAATTGCCTAATTTGCAAACCTAGGAAGTAACTAAGCTCACCAACAAGACTCATCTCAAATTCATGAGACATGACATCAACAAATTGTTGGACCTTGGTGTTGTTGGTGGAGCCAAATACAATGTCATCAACATAGATTTGAGCTATAAATAACTCATCTTTGTTTCTCTTGATGAACAAGGTCTTGTCAACACTACCTCTTGTGTAGTCATTGTCAACAAGAAATTGAGTGAGGCGCTCATACCAAGCCCTCGGTGCTTGTTTCAACCCATATAGTGCCTTCTTGAGGCGATAGACATGGTTGGGGTAGTGTGCATCCACAAACCCCTTGGGTTGTTCAACAAACACTTCCTCTTGCAAGAAGCCATTGAGGAAGGCACTCTTGACATCCATTTGGTGCAATTTGAACTTGTGCACACAAGAAATGGACAAGAGAAGCCTAATGGACTCTAAACGGGCAACAGGAGCAAAAGTCTCCTCAAAGTCGATACCCTCAATTTGAGAGTATCCTTGTGCTACAAGTCTAGCCTTGTTCCGCACTATGTTGCCATCCTCATCGGATTTGTTCCTATAAATCCACTTAGTGCCTATCACATGAGTGTTTTTAGGCCTAGGAACTAGAGTCCAAACCTCATTCCTTTCGAATTGGTTTAGCTCTTCTTGCATGGCAAGAACCCAAAATTCATCATTTAAGGCTTCATCAACCTTTTTGGGTTCAATTTGAGAGGTGTAGCATGTGTAGCTAATTAGATTAGCTATTTGACGCCTAATCCTAACACCCTCATTCATATCTCCAATAACATCCTCTTTGTTATGGAGTCTTCTAACCTATAGAGCGGGTTCATTAGAATCCAAGAGAGGGACTCTAGTAAGAGGTTGTGTGACCTCATTATTGTCATTAGACGTCCCAACATTGGGAGTCACCACAACCCTCTCCAAAGGAGAGTCATCATCTAAAACTTCCTCCTCCTCATGGTCCTAAGACTTGAGCCTAGTATCATCAATGACAACATTGGATGATTCCAAGACGGTTTGAGTCTTCAAGTTGAAAACTCTATAGACTCTACTATTCAAGGCATAGCCAATAAATATACCCTCATCACTCTTAGCATCAAATTTGCCAAGTTGATCACGGTCATTTAAAATGTAGTATTTGCTTCCAAATGTGTGGAAGTAGCTAACATTTGGCTTCCTACCCTTCCATAACTCATAGGAGGTGTTTCTAGATCCGGGCCTTAGGAAAACACAATTCCCTATATAGCAAGCCGTATTGACGGCTTTGGCCCATAGGTTCCTAGGGACATTGTTGCTAAGCAACATCACTCGGGCCATCTCTTGAAAGACCCTATTCTTCCTCTCAACAACTCCATTTTGTTGAGGTGTCCTAGGAGCCGAGAACTCATGGGAGATGCCTAAGCTATTGCAATAGCTTTCAAATGAGGCATTCTCAAATTCCCTCCCATGGTCACTTCTAATCCGTTTAATGCTTTTAATGTTAGAATTCATTTCATTTTGTATTTTAGTACAAAGCATTTTAAACTTATCAAAAGTTTCGGATTTTTCTCTAAGAAAATATGTCCATGTAAATCTAGAAAAATCATCAACACAAACAAAAATGTATCTCTTTCCACCTAAACTCTCGGTTTGCATAGGACCCATGAGATCCATGTGGAGAAGCTCTAGGGGCTCCTTGGTGGAGAGATACTTGCCCTTTTTGTGCATGCTTTTAGTTTGTTTTCCTTGTTGGCAAGGTCTACAAATACCATTGGCTTTCTTCCCAAGCTTAGGGAGGCCACGCACACACTCGAACTTTTCAAGGGTTCTTAAATCCCTAAAGTTCATGTGGCCAAGTCTTTCATGCCACAACTCTATTTGCTCATCCATGGACACATTGTTTGAGACTATTCTAGCTTCAAGACAATAGCAATTGTCGCTAGATCTCATACCTTTCAACAAGGTTTGTCCATCGGGCTTTAGGATTGAGCAATCATCTTTTCTAAACAAGACGGAATATCCTTCATCACTTAGATGTGAAATGCTTATTAAATTGGCTTTCAAGCCATCAACAAATAAAGCATCAGATAAGGAGGGTAATCCGGGAACGAAAATGGTTCCTTTCCCTACAACTTTCTTTTTAGATCCATCACCAAAAGTGACATATCCTCATTTCTCCATAACAAGAGTGTCGAAGAAACTCTTGTTTCCCGTCATGTGCCTAAAGCACCCACTATCTAAATACCAAAAATTAGAAGAATTTTCCTTTAAGGCTATTTGAGCAACATGGCAAACATTTTCATTCTTTCTAATCCACCTAGAAACAATCTTAGCTTTCTTAGTGATCTTTGGTACTTGGGCTCTAGATGTCCTAGGATCATGCATAATAATATTATCATTCCTAGGAACATGCATCATGGCTCTTTTCTTTTTCTTCTCTATCATGCTTCTAGTTTTGCACATTTTTATATATCGAAAGCAATGTGGTCTAATATGACCATCAAATCCACAAAAGTGACATATAGGAGTAAAATAAGGAATCATACCTTGTCCTTGTCTTTGTGGATGAAAGGGTTCAATCCTTCTTCGTTGTTGAACCGGTCTAGATTGCTTCCTAGCTTGAGGTTGCATGATAGGTCTTTTTCCTTTGTGAGCCAATTGTGGAGGAATGTTGTCTTGAGGGACCCTAGGGGGTTGAGCTTGAGTTTGCCTTCTTGGCCCCATCTTCACTTGTGTATTTGAGCATTGTCCTACTTCTAACTTCTTCCTAGGAATTTGCACATATGAAGTTTCTTCGTTCTTCAAACCCTTGACAAACACGGTCTTGTTAGAGGTTGAGATCTTCTTGCCATCTTCATACCCAAGACCCCTCTTGTCACATGGACTCTTTCCAACACCAAGCATATGGTCAAGCTTCTTGGTGCTAGAATCCATCCTAGTCATAGAATCTCTAACTTCTTCAAGCTCCCTCTTTAGACTTTCTTCATTCCTCCTAGATAAGACTAACTCATCTATTAGCTTATCTTCCATCTTCTTGAATTTTTCCACTTGTTCACCTAAGTGGTCATTATGAGATGCAAGCTCAAGATTTTCTTCTCTCAACATCTTGATCTTTCTTGTGCTCTTGATTGCTAAATCATTAAACTCGGCATGATATTTAGCAAGCACCTTTTTCTCCACAAATCCATTTATGGAGTTAGAAGAGGAATCACTTTCTTCTTCACTTGAGTCATTTTCCTCTTGACTCATTTCCTCTCTCTCACTAGCACTTTTGCTTTTATGGGAAGAGGCAAAAGCTAGGAGATTAGCTATGAGCTCTTCATCACTTGAAAACTCATCTCCCTCAATGGAGTCATCACTACTTCCACTCCAAGTGGCGGCCATCACTTTTCCCTTTTTCCTCTCATTGTGATTTGCACATTCGGGGGCAAAGTGACCTATGCCACCACACTCGAAACATCGGACCCCTTTCCTTTCGGTCCTTTCTTGCCTAGGTTCAAACTTCTTGAAAGTGCCATTTTTCTTCAAATCTTGACATTTTGATCCAAAGCCCTTTCTTCTAAACTTCATAACCTTGTTGAACCTTTTTACAAACAAGGCAAGGTCTTCATCCGAGTCAACCTTCTTTGCCTCCTTTTCATCCTTGGAGGTTTTTAAAGCAATTCCTTTTTGCTTTTTAGTGGGTGTGGAGATAGGCCTTTCCTAGACTCATAAGCTAGAAGTCTCCCAATCACCTCACTCGGCTTCATATCCTTATATCCACTATTTTCTTCTAAAGCCGTCACCTTCGATTCAAACCTATCGGGTAGAGATCTCATAATCTTTTGCTTGATTCTCCTATCCGAATATGGATCACCAAGTTGATGGCTTTGGTTGACTATATCCATCAACTTGATATCGAAGTCGTTGAAGCACTCATTCTCCTCCATCTTAAGCATCTCGAATTGAGTTTGGAGGACTTGAAGCTTAGAGTCCTTCACCACTTCAGTTCCCTTATATGCAATCTCTAGGATGTCCCAAGCCTCCTTAGCTATCCTAGTATTTTGAATCAATTTATATTGATTTTCATCCATAGCACACAAGATGGCATGCATCGCCTTCCTATTCCACTTTGAAGCCTCAAACTCTTGCGCGTTCCATTGCGCCTTAGGCTTCAATACTTCTTCTCCTCCACCATCGGGAGTCATTTTGGGTAGATCATATCCGTCTTCCACCGCCATCCATGCACGGTCATGAATTTGGCATATGTAGGATTCCATCTTCCCTTTCCATTGGGAATAGTTCAATCCGGTAAGAAGTGGAGGCCTTGTGCTAGAAGCACCTTTGTTGCCACCACATTTCCACCGTTTCCACTCATAGTGTTTATGAATGAATGAAATGAATGCAAATGTATGAATGATCAAAAATCACACAAAATGCAAAACACACCAAAATAAGCAAGGATCACCTATGTATGTCTAGGAACCTGCTCTGATACCAATTGAAACAAATTATAGCACGGTGTGTATAAAACTATCTAGAGGGGGGTGAATAGATTTTAAGCTTATTACCCAATTTTTCTTGATTAGTCAAAATTACGAAATTACCCCTAAATAGATAAAGCAATAAATCAAGTATAAAATGCGGAAATTAAATAACACTTTATTTTTACGTGGAAACCCTCACGGGAAAAACCACGGGCTAGTAAGTAAGCCACACTCGAACCTCGAATCCACTAAATGTGTAAACGATTACAACCTAATCCCGGAAGTAATCACACACCTACCTAATCCCGGTATAAGTGAACCTAGTCCGATTGCTTACGAATTAAGCAACCTAATCCCGGTCACAACACAAGACTTAATTCTCTAAAAAGAGATTAACACCCTAAGTGAATATATGAATATTCAAATGCAACATAGAGCAAGGGAAACCCTATATGCTTATCTAAGATGATGAATTTGCAATTAAAAACAATCCTAGATATTAAAGCTAAATGACATGTCAATTAGCTTAGATAATCATAGATTAGAGAAACCTAGATATCTATCATAAAAACAACACTCAATCAAATCAACACAACAATCTCTATCTTGAATATTAGAATATAATCTAAGAATAATCAAGTAATAAAAGAGATGCCATAATAAATTAAACACTAATTATGTATGATAATAGTGAAAAACTTACCAAAGCAAGTGTGATGATGAAAGACCCATGCAAGCAAGCATCCTAGATATGCTAGAGAATGCTAGATGAACTTTGATGCAAATGGATTTTGGTTTGAGTGTTTAATGAGCAAACTTGATTGCTTTCTCTCTTAAAAATCTCTCTTTTGAAAGTAGGGTTCTTGATGATTAAAGAGTTACATTCAGAACAAGAGAAAGTGATGTATTTATAGGCATGAAAAACAGAGCATGTGAAAAGACAAGTTTGCCCCTGAAACGCACCGATCGGCGGTTTCAATCGGCGGCCAGGCCACCGATCATAACCGCCGAATTGGCCCGAGAGGAACAGGGGACCAACGGCGGTTTCATTCGGCGGTTTCGTGACCGCCGATCTAACCGCCGAATCAAACCTAAGATTAAAAATCAATCAGGTATGAAAACGGCGGTTTCATTCGTGACTGCCGTTTCAACCGCCGAATTAGGCTGAGAGATAAAATCAATCAGGTCTTGAACGGCGGTTTTGAATGGCGGTCGTGACCGCCGATCATAACCGCCGATCACCAACAAAGGTGAAAACCAAGGAGAAGCCAAGGGCATTCTCCGTAGGCGGTCCTCGCACTAAACCAAGCACATTCTAGTGCATGCGCGGACGTTTCCGAAAACTATCGGGAAACGAATTACAAGACAACAAGACACAATTACACACAATAAAATATAACAAATAAGTGCAAGTGTGAAATGTGACAAGTGAAGAGAATGCGCACATATGCAATGTATGTTAAGTGTGTGTGTGCAACTAATCTCTTTAAAGAAAAGTAAGCACAAAGAGATTTACCTTCGGTGCTTATCAAGACGAGGTCTTCAAAGGGCTTGAGCAATAGCACCGATACCTAGGCTACCCTTACAAAGAACCCCCAACATGTGGTTTGTCCACGAAATGAGCCAATCAACAAATGGGAACCTTACAGTTTTGCATCAGTAAAAAAATCTGGAGTAAGGTGCAGCAGGTAGGAGAAAAATCATCCCGCCCATCGGGGTGATTCAAGCATGTGGTGAGACGTTTAAGGTTCCCTTGCTGGTGTGAGGGGTTTTGACCCTGTTATCTGGTACCCAGTACCCTGTACCCCGTACCCCGTACCCCATAACTGATACTCTTTTCTAGATCTCCTCTGTAGTTCCCCGATCCAGATAGCAAGCAAGTAGGATGAGGGATGAGAGTTCTTTAGTGATATAGATGTGGTCATGAAGGATGAAACCACCTCGGTTCTTCTAGCTAGTTTGAAGGTTCTTTCCATTTCTTTTTATATGACTTGGCATGCAAATATGAGGATAAGAGAGCTAAAAACCACATAAATGCTCCGAAGAGCTTACAACAATTGGAGATGGTGTCTCCGTAGAAAAGAAGAAGAAGAAGATCTTGTCTTCTGGGAAAAGAGGGATCCCTCATTTTTCTGTCGAATGTCATGTCATATATATAGGTCTTATTTCTTGTTGTTCACTCATATAAATTCGGTCTAATGACCTAGCAATTTACGGGGCGTTCCATGGCGATAGGCGAGAAGATCGTGGGATTGATTCCCTGGAATCAAGTGATTCCTTTTAGAACTGAAAGAGTTGACTCCACTTTTGAATGGGACTCTTGATTGGCGGGAACAAGGCAATTTCCTTGTTTACTTAAATGTTGTCATATTCAGTCTATTATGGTAGCTTGATCTTTTCTTCCTTGGTAATCTGACAGATGGTGCATTACGACCTCCCTTGTTGACGCCTTAAATGTTAGGTGGTTGGGAGGTGCTTGGAGGACCGGTCCGAGTGCGGGGTACCGGGTACTAGGTGTGGGGTACCAGGTACTAGGCGCGGGGTACAGGGTACCAGGTGTGGTAGTGGGATCCTCAAGACCCTGAGTTCATTCTTTCAACAATCAAATGACCTTGGCATGGATGGAAAATTCTTCTTTGGACCCCTAGCAAAAAAGGCGGTTAACAGAAGTCTTTTTCTCTCTCGAGTCTTTTCTTCTTCAAGAATCTTATTTCTTTTCTTCCTCTTACTACTGCAATGGCATCACCATCAAAGCTCCCTACTTCTACACCAGACCTTCCTCTAGCTTCGTTAAATCCTCAACCTACTTCCTTAAACCCTCCTGATAGCCTCGACGACCTGTTGAACATGCAGCGGGTGGAGTCAGATGAGAGTTCCCCGACGAGTAAAGGAAAGAAACGAGGTCGAGACGAGTGCGACATCATTGGTGAAGGTACCTCATCAAAGCGCCGTCGCTCTAGCAGGAATCCTTGAATCGGGACGGGTTTCCATAATAGACCTAAAGACCCAGTTTAGATAGTGGACGAGGAGGACGACGAGGATGCTGATGATGAGGAGGAGGAGGATAACATTCTGGCTATAGACTCTACCAAAGTTCTCACTGGACCCTTGTCCCCCTTACATGATGGCCGGATCATCCCAGATTCGGTCTATACAGTTGACACCCTAGCTCGTCTGAGGAGGGTTTATAGGATTCCGGATGCTATCAACCTATCTCTTCCGCATCGGGGCTACGACGTATACACCCCTCCTCCAAGCCGTCTACTAATTCATATAGCCGCGTTCGAGTGTGGGGTCAGGCTTCCTCTTTATCCTACCCTTCGCAGAGCCCTCGTCGCTTTAGAGTTGGCTCCCCTACAACTCTCTCCTAGGTTCTGGAAGAACCTGACGGGGTTCCTGGTGCTCTGGAAAAAGCAGTGTGAAAAAAATGATGTGCTGATGGAGCCCGGCTTCGATAAGATCCGCTACATCTACCAAGTAGCGAACTTGGTACCCCAGGGCCAATTTTACCAGAGGCCCAAGAATAAGATGAAGTTTGTTGTACCCGGGGCGAACGTGAAATACAACAAGACCTGGAAGGATTAATGGGTCATGGTTGAAGGAGATTGGGGCCACTCGGTGCATATAGGGGGAACTGAGTTTCCAGTCCCCACCCAATTCACCAAAAAAGACAAGTGGAGCACAGGAGTACTTTCTACAGAATCCAGGGGGGTTCTCAGGAGGATCCAGGATAGGAATTACATGAACTTTGAGTATTCTACTTTTGACGCCTTTGAAGGTGCCCGGTTGAAGCGGTATCTGAGGATCTCCATCGCAGATCTGGGTAAGTGACTCTACCCTTATATTCTTTTTTTTTTTTTTTACATGGTACTAACCCTTTTTTTTTTATAGTTTCTGCTACTCCCCTCCTATCATCTTCTCCCACTTCTTCGAGACCGGTATTCTTGGATTCTTTTACAGCCAGTTCTCCATTCCTTCTCCTCCAGGTGCTGGTGTTGCATCCGGGTCTCATCCGCCAGTATCAACTTCTCCTCTTGCTTTGACGAGGTTGCCATCCCATTCTCCAGTCTCCCCTCCTACTAAGATCCCAGCACGTCCATATTTGGACGAGATGCTGGCAAGGGCTGCTAAGGCCAAGGTCTTTCCAGCCTTAATCCCCAAACAGGCTCCTCCTACTATTCCTAGCAAGCCTGCTACTGTGGCTTCTTCTCCTCCTCCTCCCCCAACTATACCTATCAGGTGCCTAGCCATGGTGGAGAAAGAGAGAACTACTGCTGCCAAGACCATCCCTTCCCCTGATCTTTCTTCCGGGTCGGGGTCGCGCGATTATAGCCAGGAGGAGATTGTTGCTAAATTCATTGCTGCCTATCCTGGTGGAGGCCTGCAGCCGATGTCCTCCCTGCCAACAAACATCCTGGCTACAAAAGAGGTTGCCTTACTTGCTGAGGTATGCTTGCTTGTTAGGTATAATTTTCTTTAAGGTACTTATCCTCTTTCTTTCTTTTTGCAGGGTTTTAAATTCGCTTTGGTTATGGGGCAGCAGGTCACAACCCTGAAGGAAGCCAACCTAGCACTTCAGGCTAAATTGGAGGAGGCCAGGGACGATTTAGCCTAGGCTGAGGAAAATGTTACTTCCTTGGTCCAAGCTGCCTCTGAGTCTGAATTTGGAAGGCGGGCTGCCTTGGTGGAGCTGGAAAGAATGACGCGTGCTTACGACACCGAGACAACGAAGTCGACACGCCATTGGGTTGAGAGGGAAACTGTCAAGGTAGAGAAGGCTGTCCTCCTTGATGAGAACCATTTTCTGCGAGGTTCTGTGAGTATCTTGGAATCCAGGGTGGATTCTTCCTTCATGGATGGGTACTTTACTGCCTCATACGAGGTTGCCAAGGCGTTTCCTCCTCCTTTCGACCTGCAAACCCCCTTTGGTTGGGACCGGGACTAGATTATGGCTAGGGCTACCGCGCTTTCAGATGTTGATCTTGACCAAGGAGGCCCTTCCCGAGCCGCCACTGCCCCTGACCATCCTTCAAGTCAAGTATCCGGCTCAACTAATGTTGTTTTGGGAGAGTCTACTGTGAAGGAAACTCAGGATCCTCCTACTGCCCAAGAAAATCAAGGGCAAGTTTCTGTGTGTCCTACTGAGGTAATTCCATTGGATGGAGTAGATCCTTCCGTTGATGCAGGGGTGTCAAGAGCTGGGGAAGTCTAGGCTGCTACTGGAGCCCAAGTAGTTAAGGGGGTGGATGGGACTGGCCAGGAGGAACAGGCTAGACCAAAGCAGCAGGATGCATGATTTTATCTTTTGTCATTCTTTTATTTATTTATTATTTTTGACCTTATTCTTATAGCCCGAAAAGGGGGGTTGGGCACCCTGATCGATTGAATGAAACTTCTATCTTTTTGCAATTACACTGTCTTACTTGCAATATAAGCTCACTTGTAAAACTTATATCCTGGTATAGGATGATACTTGCACGTTTGTATGTGAGCCAAATAAAACTTACTTGGAACATTTTAAATGCTTAGCTTCAAGCTCGCTTGGCTGGCAATGGAGGAATCCATACTTGTATTATCTTCTGGAAGCAATTCTTGGATGATAGTCCCCTTGTAAGATCTAGTATAAGTTGGCAATATTTTGGATAAGTAAATTTGACCAAGTATAGAATGACCTTGACCAGAGCAAATCGATCCAGGTAGGGAGACAAGGTTGCATGGGTACCTTGATTTGAACATTGTAAGTCTAGATATTTGATAAACCTTTGATAAAGGATCTTGATGATGGATTTATCCTGATTGACTACCCAACATACTTTCTAAAAAATGGAAAATTCTTTATATGAATGCTTGGTGGGATGAAGTATCTGGCATCTTGAGAAGGTAACCTGACTCCTTGGTGTCCTGTCCTTGTAGGCAACTAAGGCCACTTTAGCACCAGGATTTTATGTGTAGATATGGAGAAGTAAGGTATCAAGTATCCTAATAAGGTATCTTGATCCTTTGGCGATCTGTCCTGGTAGGCAACTAAGACCACTTTAGCACCAGGTTTTTCCTAGAGAGGGGTATTCCCCATCCAAGGCTTCAGGAGGTCCGTATAGGTCCTCCTTGTCTTAAGGATGCAAAGTCTAGCAGGCGGCTACGCCATTTAGGCATTTATGCATCAGATCCTTCCTAGAGGAGGGTATACCCCGACCAAGGCAACATGAATGCCATGCGGCCTTTCCTGGTCTTGAGGCGATCAGAAATGGTGAAATTTGCAAGGCGAACTTAGGAGAGTCATGTAGGAGAACGAAGACTGACTTTATTGAATTTCTCAAGAAGCAAATACAAAACAATAAAAAACGGGGTATATATTTAGAAGTATACCAATCGAGATAAGTTCTTTTTCAAACTCTGAGGGTAAAATCTTCTAAGAAGATCGGCATTCCAGGTGTGGTCTACTGGATAACCATCCATGTCTTCCAGCTTGTAGGCCCCCTTTCGAACCACTACCTTTACCAGGTAGGGACCTTCCCAGTTTGGAGCTAGTACTCCGTCAGACCTGTTCCGGGTATTCTGGGTTACCTTCTTGAGAACCAAATCCCCCTCCTTAAAGTTTCGAGTCTTCACCTTTCTATTGAAACACCGAGCTATCTTGCTCTAGTAGGCCGCTACCCGTTCTGCAACTCTGTCTTGCTTCTCTTCGAGGAGGTCTAGACTGGCTCTCAATTTTGTTTCAATATCCTCTAGCTCAAAGTGTTGGACCCTGAAAGATGTGAGCCCATGCTCGATAGGCAAGACTGCTTCTGTCCTGAAAGCCAGTGAGTAGGGGGTCTCCCAGTCGCAGTCCTCTTAATAGTCCGATATGCCCACAGTACATTTGGCAGCTCATCGACCCACTTCCCTTTCTTCTGTTGGAGCTTCTTGATGGTCTTGTTGGTCGCTTCCACTAGCCCATTAGTCTGAGGATGGGCTGCCAAGGCAAAACGAAGGTCGATACCTCGCTCTTCACAGAAAAATATGAAGTTGGCATTGTCAAATTGCTCACCCAGATCAGTGATTATGGCCATCGGGGTACCGAATCTGCAGACGATGCTTTTCTTGACGAAGCTCATGGTATTTGCTTCAGTTATCTGGACTAGGGACTTTGCTTCCACCCACCAGGTAAAGTAGTCTATAGCCACTACAGCGTGCTTGGCTTGACCAGGCGTAGTGGGAAGTGGCCCGATCAGGTCTAGTCCCCAGATAGCAAATGGATAAGGTGTTCTGATTGAAGCAAGTCTTTCTAGAGGTAGGTGATTAAGATTTGCTGTCTTTTGACAAGATTCACAGGATTGCGCAAATTTCTTGGCGTCCTGGTGAAAAGTAGGCTAGTAGTAACCCATTTTAAAAACTTGGTAGGTCAGGGTCTCACCTGATACATGGTTGCCACAGTCCCCTACATGTACCTCATCTAGCGCCGAATGAACGTCATTTGTATGCAGACATCTTAGCAACGGAAGTGACTTTCCCTTGCGGTAGAGATACCCTTATACCAGGCAATACCGGGTAGCAGTCATTTTGAGCTTGCGTGCTTGATTTGGGTCTTCTGGAAGAGTGTCATTTTGGAGGTAATCAGCTATAGGATCTATCCAATAAAGGAGTCGGTCAACTGGGCTCACTTCTAACCCCGTGGCAATGCTAGGTCGGGGTATTAATTGGAGTGGTATCCCTTTAGGTAATGTTCGACCTCTTCTTACAGTTATCTTAGCCAGGACATCTACTCAGTGATTCTTCTCTCGAGGAATTTGTTCCATCTTCATACCCTTGAATTTTGTAGTTGCTTTTTGGACTTTTCTGAGATATGCTATCATGTTGTCACCTTTTTGCCTGATATACACCGGATACCTGGTTGATTACTAGCTGGGAATCACTTCTAACCAGGAGGAAATCAGCCCCCAGTTCTGTAGCAACTTTCATTCCTACCAACAAGGCTTCGTACTCCGCCTTGTTATTAGTAGCTTTAAACTCAAACCTGAAACAGTGACTGCACTCAATTCCTTCAGGATCAGTAAGGACAATCCCGACCCTACAATCGGCTTGATTTGATGCTCCATTTGTATATAGGATCCAGGCCTTGCAATCAGTGGGCCACTCCGAGGATTCCGAACCCGAGCTTGGAGTTACAGTGGTATCCGGATGAGGGGTCATGCTGAATTCTACTACAAAGTCGGCTAGGGCCTGAGCCTTGATTGTCGTCCTTGCCTTGTATTTTATGTCATATTGAGTGAGCTCTAGGGCCCATAGGACCAGCCTGCCTAATACATCTGGCCTTTAGAGAAACTGTCTCAGTGGTTGGCTTGATACTACTGTGACTGTGTGAGCTTGAAAATAAGGCCGGAGCTTTCTAGCTGTGGTCACCAGTGCATAGGCGAGTTTCTCCAGGATAGTATAATTCTTTTCGGATTTTGTTAGAGCACGGCTTACATAGTAGATTGGTCTCTAGGCTCCATCACTACATTCCTTCACCAGGGCCCCGCTTGTTGCAGTTTTTGATACTGCCAAGTACAGATGCAGTTCCTCTCCTGGAAGAGGCTTTACCAGCAAAGGTGGACTATCTAGGTATTTCTTCAATACCTGAAAAGCTTGCTCGCTTTCTTGATCCCACTTCATCTTCTTACCTTGCTTGATGATTTTAAAAAAAGGTAGACACGTATTTGTAGATCGGGATATGAAGCGGTTCAATGCTGCTGTTAACCAAAAATTGTCACCGGGGTGAAATCTTTAATTAACGGTTTATGAGGGACCCGAATCTGGGTAGATCTGGGCCAGCGGGGTACCTAGTAGCCCGATAATTTATGAAGGACCCGGATCTGGATAGATTGGGGTTAGCAGGATACTTAGTAGCCCAATATCTCGTTGATTCTTGCAAATCTACTAGGTATAACGAGTGTAAGTAGTAAGATAAGAAGGATTCTGATATATGGTAGAAGGTGGACTGGCCTAGCGGGAAAAAGCATCACGTATGATCATATACTGAAAAACCCCTAGGTAGTATCCGGTGGAGAGAGATCCTTTATATATTTATCAATAAGGCGTGCTCCGGGGAGCTTACAAAAGTAGGAGAATAATACAATATAAGTGCTCCAGAGAGCTTACAATAATAGGCGGGCGTAGGCCCTTTCTCTAATCAGTAGAAAAGAAGAATAAAAGGAAGCCTTGTTGGGGAAGAAGCCGCAGGTCTTTTTTGGGAGAAGAAGAGGCCCCTTTTTCTGTCAAATATCATGTCATATATATAGGTTTTATTTCTTGTTGCCCACTCCATCAATTTAGTCAATCAATCCACAATTATAGGAACACTGATTTGGCATTGATTGAGTTGAATATTCTCTCATTAATGGCATTGTGAATGGCCATTAAAGAGTTGACTAATCTCTCATTAATGGCGTTGTGAATGGCCATTAAAGAGTTGACTATCTTCATTAATACGATTGATTATCTCCATTAATAGGGTTGACTATCTCCATTAATGGCGTGGTGAATGGCCGGAGAGGTCAACCTTCCTTATATTCGAATGCCAGCGCATACTGTCCTTCTTGTAGCATGGTTCTGGTCTTCCTCGGTAATCTGACAGATGGTGTATTAAGACCTCCCTTGTTGACGCCTTCTATGTTAGGTGGTTGGGAGGTGCTTGGAGGATCGGTCTGGGCAGGAAACATGATACGGGGTATCGAGTGCGGGGCACCGAGTACCAGGTGTGGGATACCGGGTACCAAGTGCGGGGTACTGAGTACTAGGTGCGGGGTACCGGGTACCAAGTACAGGGTGTGGGGTATCATGTGCGTTGTACTGGGTACCAGGATACCAATGTGGCGCGACATCAAGATACTGTGTATCATGGATCATGCGGTAGCGAGGTACCGAGATAGTGTGGTAGCGGGATCCTCAGGATCCTGGGTTCATTCTTTCATCAATCAAATGACTTTGACATGGATGGAAAATTCTTCTTTGGACCCTTGCCAAAAAAGGTGGTTAACAGAAGTCCCCCCTGACTTGAACACTGGTACCTAGTTGGGGTTGGAGTCAGGATCCGAAATGCTTGAAGAATTTTTCTCCTTCTTTCTTACTAGTAATCTTCACTTGAAACGAAAATTGTTCCTAGCACATTTGGCTTAGGCGAACCAGGGTACTAGATATTCCAACATCAAGAGTCTTGATGCTTAGGCGAGAAAGTCCTGATGGGTAACTAAGGCCACTTAAGCATTAGTTCATCGTATGGCGAATCTGTGGCATCAAGTATCCTGATAAGCAATCCTGATCCTTAGGCGATCTGTCCTAGAGAGGGGTATTCTTTGTCCGAGGCTTCAGGAGTGCAGTATAGGCTCTCTTGGTCTTCCGTTTGGTGAATCTTCGACACCAGGCATCCTACTGGGGATCCTGGTCCTTAGGCGATATGTCATGGAGGGGGTATTCCCCGACCGAGGCTTCAGGATTACCGTATAGGCTCTCCTAGTTTGGAGGATGACTCCGCATCCTTAGTCTGGCTGGCAACTATACCATTTAAGCACTTGTGCACCAGATGCTTCCTAGAGGAGGGTATTCCCCAACCAAAGCAGCAGGAATGCCATATGGCTTTTCCTGGTCTTGAGGCGATCAGTTATGGAGATCCTCCTGGAGGGGTTAACCCAATCCAGGGCATCAGGAGAGTTATATAACTCTTCTGGCTCGGTATGGCGATCCTCCTGGAGGGGTTAACCCGATCCAAGGCATCAGGAGTGTTGTATAACCCTCCTGGCTCGTTATGGCAATCCTCCTAGAGGGGTTAACCCGGTCCAGGGCATCATGAGTGTTGTACAACCCTCTTGGCTCGTTATGGCGATCCTCCTAGAGGGTTTATCCTGGTCTAGGGCATCAGGTATTTCTACACAAGAAATCCCGGTCTTCAAGCATTTTTATCATAGATCGGTAACCTAGTCAGATCTCTGAATGTAGGGGTCATCGTTCCTCCCTTGGGGATTGCGAGAGAGAAAGGTGAGCTTCCAGTCCCCAAGTACTATAGTCGGTCTAGGGGCCTGCTCGGGGTAGATGAGAGTTTTCAACCATCATAATGGGGCTCGAGGTTCCTTTAGAACGAAAACCAGGACCTCGATTGTTTATTAGGGCATTGAGTGGCCCGGTACAAGAAATTAGAAACTGCTGGTCCTCTTTTGATGGTATTGGTCCAGAGGCATGTTTGGGATCCTAGAAGTACCCAGAAGCTGAAATGAGGCTCTAGACTCCACTCGGATGAACCGGAACCTAGGAGGCTTACTTGGGCGTTGAGGGGCCCGGTACAAAAGTGAGGAGCCTCCTACATGATGCTGGTCCAGAGGCTTGCTAGGGCATCAAGAAGTACCCAGCAACTGAAACGAGGCTCTGGACTCTACTCGGACGAATCGGGATCGCAGGTGGCTCACATAGGCGTTGTTCGGCCCGGTACAAAAGTGAGGAGCCTCCTACATTATGCTGGTCCAGAGGCTTGCTAGGTCATCAAGAAGTACCCAGCACTGAAAATAGACTCTGGACTGCACTCGAACGAATAGGGATCGTAGGTGGCTCACTTGGGCGTTGTCCGGCCCGGTACAAAAGTGAGGAGCCACTTTCACGATGCTGGTCCAGAGGCTTACTAGAGCATCAAGAAGTATTATGCAACTGAGATGAGGCTCTGGACTCCACTTGGACAAATCGGAACCTAGGAGGCTTACTTGGGCGTTGAGGGGCCCAGTACAAAAGTGAGGAGCCTCCTACATGATGCTGGTCCAGAGGCTTGCTAGGTCATCAAGAAGTACCCAGCAACTGAAATGAGACTCTGAACTGCACTCGCACGAATCGGGATCGTAGGTGGCTTACTTGGGCGTTGTCCGGCTCCGTACAAAAGTGAGGAGCCTCCTACATTATGCTGGTGCAGAGGCTTGCTAGGTCATCAAAAAGTACCCAACAACTGAAATGAGACTCTGGACTGCACTCGGACGAATCAGGATCGTAGGTGGCTCACTTGGGCATTGTCCGGCCCGGTACAAAAGTGAGGAGCCACCTTCACGATGCTAGTCCAGAGGCTTGCTAGGGCATCAAGAAGTATCATGCAACTGAGATGAGGCTATAGACTCCAATCGGACAAATCGGGATCGTAGGTGGCTCACTTGAGCGTTGTTCGGCCTGGTACAAAAGTGAGAAGCCTCTTACATTATGCTAGTCCAGAGGCTTGCTAAGTCATCAAGAAGTACCTAACAACTGAAACGAGGATCTGGACTCCACTCGGACGAATCGAAACCTAGGAGGCTCACTAGGGCGTTAAGGGGCCCGGTATAAAAGTGTGGAGCCTCCTACATTATGCTGGTCCAGAGGTTTGCTAGGGAATCAAGAAGTACCCAGCAGCTGAAACGAGGCTCTGGACTCCACTCGGACGAATCGGAACCTAAGAGGCTCACTAGGGCGTTGAGGGGCACGGTACAAAAGTGTGGAGCCTCCTACATTATGCTGGTCTAGAGGCTTGCTAGGGAATCAAGAAGTACCCAGCAGCTGAAATGAGGCTCTGGATCCCGCTAAAAAGAATCGGAACAATAGTGGCTCATTGGGGCGTTGTCCGGCCCGGAACAAAAGTGAGGAGCCACTGGTCTGGCAATGGTGCTGCTACTCTAGAGGCTTGCTTAGGCATGTAGGAGGCCTCAACAAATGTTGGAAACCTCTGGGTCCTCTTCGAACGGATCGGGACTTCGATGGCTTACTAGGGCGTTGAAGGGCCCGGTATAAAATGAGAGGAGCCACCGGTATGGTGCCAATCCAGAAGCATGCTTGGGATCGTAGAAGTCCCCAGCAACTAAAATAAGGCTCTGGACCCTACTGAAAAGAATTGAAACCGCAATGGCTCACTAGGGCGTTGAAGGGCCCGATATAAAATGAGAGGAGCCACCGATATGGTACTGGTCCAGAAGCATGCTTGGGATCGTAGAAGTCCCCAGCAACTGAAATAAGGCTCTGGGCCCTGCTGAAAAGAATCGAAACCGCAATGGCTCACTAGGGCGTTGTTCGGCCCGGTATAAGAAGTGAGGAGCCACTGGCCTTTTACCGGTCGTGCTGCCCTTACGATCACAGAGTTGAGTTTGCTTTCCTAGTGCACGTGTTGACCGGTACTGGAGTAAATCTGCTGTAAGGAAGCAGAATAGGTGCAACTCTACTGCATAGGAGCTCTAGGTGTACCAAAACGGATCTGCTGGATATGAGATCTACCGATAGCGGAGTAAATCTTCTGTAAGGAAGCAGGAGAGGTACAACTCTACTGCATAGGAGCTTTAGGTGTACCGGGGTGGATCTGCTAGATAGGAGATCTATCGGTAGTGGAGTAAATCTTCTGTAAGGAAGCAGGAGAGGTATAACTCTACTACATAGGAGCTTTAGGTGTACCGGGGCGGATCTGCTAGATATGAGATCTACCGGTAGCGGAGCGTCTGTAGTGGAGCTCTACAAGTATATGAGCAGACTTGCTGCATCGGGGCAGCATAGGATACTGGCTCCACTAGGAGCCCCATACATCATATTTGCTCCACATCAAACAAAAGTCGTCAAATGACAAAGTGAGCACCATTCGTGGTGCACATACAGCATATACAAATATAAATAATGGGTATACCACATGAATAATATGCCATGAATAATGAATCAATCACTTCAATAATAGAAGGTTAAGCTTGCATAGCAATAAATAAATTAGATCCTATAGATCTACATCATGATGCACTTCATATGTTCAACACATTTAAGGCGAAATATCAACCAATTATAATAGGCGTTCATTTAGTTCACAGGATCCATGCAAACTTTTTATAAAATCACACTAGTAATAAAGGAACTAGTAGGGTGAAATAAAGTATCATGGCAACATGACATCATGGCATAAGCATGTAGTGAACATATTAGTGGAATGCGTTAAAACACATGTATAGCAATTATATGTAAGAGATAAAGAAACATACGCTCATGTGATTTCCCCACAGACGGCGCCAAAGTTCTAACCAAAATTGTCACCGGGGTGAAATCTTTAATTAACGGTTTATGAGGGACCCAGATCTGGGTAGATCTGGGCCAGTGGGGTACCTAGTAGCCCGATAATTTATGAAGGACCTGGATCTGGATAGATCGGGGTGAGCGGGATACTTAGTAGCTCGATATCTCGCTGATTCTTGCAAATGTGAAACAAATTATAGCACGATGTGTATAAAACTATCTAGAGGGGGGTGAATAGATTTTAAGCTTATTACCCAATTTTTCGTGATTAGTCAAAATTACGAAATTACCCCTAAATAGATAAAGCAATAAATCAAGTATAAAATGCGGAAATTAAATAACACTTGATTTTTACGTGGAAACCCTCACGGGAAAAACCACGGGCTAGTAAGTAAGCCACACTCGAACCTCGAATCCACTAAATGTGTAAATGATTACAACCTAATCCCGGAAGTAATCACACACCTACCTAATCCCGGTATAAGTGAACCTAGTCTGATTGCTTGCGAATTAAGCAACCTAATCCCGGTCACAACATAAGACTTAATTCTCTAAAAAGAGATTAACACCCTAAGTGAATATATGAATATCCAAATGCAACATAGAGCAAGGGAAACCCTATATGCTTATCTAAGATGATGAATATGCAATTAAAAACAATCCTAGATATTAAAGCTAAATGACATGTCAATTAGCTTAGATAATCATAGATTAGAGAAACCTAGATATCTATCATAAAAACAACACTCAATCAAATCAACACAACAATCTCTATCTTGAATATTAGAATATAATCTAAGAACAATCAAGTAATAAAAGAGATGCCATAATAAATTAAACACTAATTATGTATGATAATAGTGAAAAACTTACCAAAGCAAGTGTGATGATGAAAGGCCCATGCAAGCAAGCATCCTAGATATGCTAGAGAATGCTAGATTAACTTTGATGCAAATGGATTTTGGTTTGAGTGTTTGATGAGCAAACTTGATTGCTTTCTCTCTTAAAAATCTCTCTTTTTAAAGTAAGGTTCTTGATGATTAAAGAGTCACTTTCAGAACAAGAGAAAGTGATGTATTTATAGGCATGAAAAACATAGCATGTAAAAAGACAAGTTTGCCCCAGAAACGCACCGATCGGCGGTTTCAATCGGCGGCCAGGCCGCCGATCATAACCGCTGAATTGGACCCGAGAGGAACAGGGGACCAACGGCGGTTTCATTCGGCGGTTTCGTGACCGCCGATCTAACCGCCGAATCAAACCTGAGATTAAAAAATCAATCAGGTATGAAACGGCGGTTTCATTCGGCGGTTTCGTGACCGCCGATTCAACCGCCGAATTAGGCCGAGAGATAAAATCAATCAGGTCTTGAACGGCGGTTTCGAACGGCGGTTGTGACCGCCGATCATAACCGCAGAATAGCTCCATACACTACTGGAAGCAAATGGCGGTTTCATTCGGCGGCTAGGCCGCCGATCATAACCGCCGATCACCAACAAAGGTGAAAACCAAGGAGAAGCCAAGGGCATTCTCCGTAGGCGGTCCTCGCGCTAAACCAAGCACATTCTAGTGCATGCACGGACGTTTCCGAAAACTATCGGGAAATGAATTACAAGACAACAAGACACAATTACACACAACAAAATATAACAAATAAGTGCAAGTGTGAAATGTGACAAGTGAAGAGAATGCACACATATGCAATGTATGTTAAGTGTGTGTGTGCAACTAATCTCTTTAAAGAAAAATAAGCACAAAGAAATTTACCTTCGGTGCTTATCAAGACAAGGTCTTCAAAGGGGTTGAGCAATAGCATCGATACCTAGGCTGCCCTTACAAAGAACCCCCAACATGTGGTTTGTCCACGAAATGAGCCAATCAACAAATGGGAACCTTACAATCTCCCCCTTTGGCTATTTCGTGACAAAACCACCACTCACATTGATTCCTCACAAAGAAATAGAAACTACGGGACAACTATGATTTTCTACAACACAAAGAGATAAGAAAATAAAACTTCAAGTCTTCAATCTCTTGTAGAATAATCAAGCCCTGAAAATAAGATTTCTATATTTTCCAATACAAGTGAAATGTGAGATTAATCAAGTGAGAACAAAAACAAGCATTTGCATTTTAAAAGTTTAGGCACAACATTATGAAATGTATGTGTATGCAATGCTCCCCCTCAACGGGTTACTCCCCCTCAATGAATGTTCTCCCCAATATGCACAATTGCTTCTATATTTTGCAACTCCCCTTACCATATACTACTCCCCCTTTTTGTCATGATATAGGCAAAGGAGTAGTCCCCAACCGGGTCACTCATAGCAACGAGAGATAGTAGCATGCAAGATTCGCATAATTAATATAAGTCACATTATGCACGTCAACTAATTGGAGAGAAACAAGGAGATTTATTTGAAAAAAAAATGTGTGAATCAAACATGCTTTGCATACAAGACATGTAGCATTCAAGTCCAAAATACAATGGTATTTGGCAAAGCAAATGACAAAGGTTTCTAATAAGAATTCAAACCAATTTCACCAAAGTCATGAGTAAAGCAAGGATATAGAATATAGAATATATTGATTTCAATTTAAGAATAACTATATCCAACTTTATAAGCGAAACATGGCATGAGCGACTTTGCACCCTATTTGATTTTTCCGGATAAGATATCCGTATGATAGTAGCCATGTTCAACCAATAAAGAAGGAGAGACATTTGGAATGGAAATTCCTTTGAACGAATATAAGATCCTTTATTCATTTTGAGTCTCATAAGCTTTCACACAAGGTTTTGCATTTTAAGAATATGCAATCATCAATTCATGCTTTTCATGTGAGCATGTTATATGAATTTCATGCTTTTTCATTTGACATTAGCATGTTATTTAAGAATCATCATGTCATGGAGATAATCATAGGTCATTCAAATCATACTTCCTATATACATCTCCTAGTCCAAAAATGCATGTTTGAACATAAATATGACATGGATTGTAAACAAGCAAGGTTCACACTTATAGTATTGAAAACATATATACATATGTGCAACCAAGCTTACTCAAACAATTAAGAGAAGAGGCATAAGATATTTCAAATTTTTTGCAAGTGACAAGAATGCAAAATAACTCTCTTTGCTTGAGTTCCCCATATGGGGTCAATAGCAAAACACATCACTCCACAAGACATATCCCAATAGATCTACTTAGTGTTTTAAATCGAGTAGAATCTAAGGGTTTATTAAATAGGTCCGCAAGTTGATCATTAGTACCTACATGTTCAAGTACTATGCATTTATTTTCAACAAGCTCTCTAATGAAATGATGGCGGATGTCAATATGCTTAGTTCTAGAATGTTGCACCGGATTCTTGGAAATATTAATGGCACTCATGTTATCACAAAAGAGAGTGAGAGTACCTTGGTTGAATCCGTAGTCTACTAGCATTTGCTTCATCCATAGGAGTTGTGTGCATCCACTCCCCGCGGCTATATACTCAGCCTCGGCCGTGGACAAGGAAATCGAGTTTTGCTTCTTGCAAAACCAAGACACCAAGTTGTTGCCTAGGAAGAAGAAACCGCCCGATGTGCTTTTCCTATCATCACAATTTCCTGCCCAATCCGCATCACTAAAGCCTACAAGACTAGCATTAGTGTCAAAAGAGTACCAAATCCCATAGTTGGAAGTCCCATTCACATAGCGAATGATTCTCTTTACGGAAGAGAGATGGGACTCCTTGGGATCCGCTTGGTACCTAGCACACACACCCACACTAAAAGATATATCGGACCTACTTGCGGTCAAATAAAGCAAGCTACCTATCAGGCCCCGATATAGAGTTTGTTCCACACTTTTACCACTAGCATCCTTGCTTAACTTCAAAGTGGTACTTATGGGTGTATCACAATGTTTGGCATTCTCTAAACCAAACTTTTTCACTAGGTTTTTGGCATATTTGGCTTGGGTTATGAAAATCCCACCATCTAATTGCCTAATTTGTAAACCTAGGAAGTAACTAAGCTCACCAACAAGACTCATCTCAAATTCATGAGACATGACATCAATAAATTGTTGGACCTTGGTGTTGTTGGTGGAGCCAAAAACTATATCATCAACATATATTTGAGCTATGAAAAGCTCATCATTGTCTTTCTTGATGAATAGTGTCTTGTCAACACTACCCCTTGTGTAGTTATTGTCAACAAGAAATTGAGTGAGGCGCTCATACCAAGCCCTCGGTGCTTGTTTCAACCCATATAGAGCCTTCTTTAGGCGATAGACATGGTTGGGGTGGTGTGCATCCACAAACCCCTTGGGTTGTTCAACAAACACTTCCTCTTGCAAGAAGCCATTGAGGAAGGCACTCTTGACATCCATTTGGTGCAATTTGAACTTGTGCACACAAGAAATGGACAAGAGAAGCCTAATGGACTCTAACCGGGCAACGGGAGCAAATGTCTCCTCAAAGTCGATACCCTCAATTTGAGAGTACCCTTGTGCTACAAGTTTAGCCTTGTTCCGCACTATGTTGCCATCCTCATCGGATTTGTTCCTATAAATCCACTTGGTGCCTATCACATTAGTGCTTTTAGGCCTAGGAACTAGAGTCCAAACCTCATTCATTTCGAATTGATTTAGCTCTTCTTGCATGGCAAGAACCCAAAATTCATCATTCAAGGCTTCATCAACCTTTTTGGGTTCAATTTGAGAGGTGTAGCATGTAAAGCTAATGAGATTAGCTATTTGACGCCTTGTCCTAACACCCTCATTCACATCTCCAATAACATCCTCTTTGTTATGGAGTCTTCTAACCCATGGAGCGGGTTCATTAGAGTCCAAGAGAGGGACTCTAGTAATAGGTTGTGTGACTTCATTATTGTCATTGGACGTCCCAACATTGGGAGTCACCACAACCCTCTCCAAAGGAGAGTCATCCTCTAAAACTTCCTCCTCCTCATAGTCATTAGACTTGAGCCTTGTATCATCAATAACAACATTCGATGATTCCGACAGTTTAAGTCTTCAAGTTGAAAACTCTATAGGCTCTACTATTCAAGGCATAGCCAATAAAGATACCCTCATCACTCTTAGCATCAAACTTGCCAAGTTGATCACGGTCATTTAAAATGTAGCATTTGCTTCCAAATGTGTGGAAGTAGCTAACATTTGGTTTCCTACCCTTCCATAACTCATAGAAGGTGTTTCTAGATCCGGGCCTTAGGAAAACACGATTCCCTATATAGCAAGCCGTATTGACGGCTTCGGCCCATAGGTTCCTAGGGACATTGTTGCTAAGCAACATCACTCGGGCCATCTCTTGAAGGACCCTATTCTTCCTCTCAACAACTCCATTTTGTTGAGGTGTCCTAGGAGCCGAGAACTCATGGGAGATGCCTAAGCTATTGCAATAGCTTTCAAAAGAGGCATTCTCAAATTCCCTCCCATGGTCACTTCTAATCCGTTTAATGCTTTTAATGTTAGAATTCATTTCATTTTGTATTTTAGTACAAAGCATTTTAAACTTATCAAAACTTTCAGATTTTTCTCTAAGAAAATATGTCCATGTAAATCTAGAGAAATCATCAACACAAACAAAAATGTATCTCTTTCCACCTAAACTCTCGGTTTGCATAGGACCCATGAGATCCATGTGGAGAAGCTCTAGGGGCTCCTTGGTGGAGAGATACTTGCCCTTTTTGTGCATGCTTTTAGTTTGTTTTCCTTGTTGGCAAGGTCCACAAATACCATTGGCTTTCTTCCCAAGCTTAGGGAGGCCACGCACACACTCGAACTTTCCAAGGGTTCTTAAATCCCTAAAGTTCATGTGGCCAAGCCTTTCATGCCACAACTTTATTTGCTCATCCATGGACACATTGTTTGAGACTATTCTAGCATCAAGACAATAGCAATTGTCGCTAGATCTCATACCTTTCAATAAGGTTTGTCCATCGGGCTTTAGGATCGAGCAATCATCTTTACAAAACAAAACGGAATATCCTTCATCACTTAGACGTGAAATGCTTATTAAATTGGCTTTCAAGCCATCAACAAATAAAGCATCGGATAAGGAGGGTAATCCGGGAACGGAAATGGTTCCTTTCCCTACAACTTTCTTTTTGGATCCATCACCAAAAGTGACATATCCTCTTTCCTCTATAACAAGAGTCTCGAAGAAACTCTTGTTTCCCGTAATGTGCCTAGAGCACCTACTATCTAAATACCAAAAATTAGAAGAATTTGCCTTTAAGGCTATTTGAGCAACATGGCAAACATTTTCATTCTTTCTAATCCACCTAGAAACAATATTTGCTTTATTAGTGGTCTTTAGTAATCGGGCTCTAGATGTTCTAGGATCATGCATAACAATTTTATCATTCCTAGGAACATGCATCTTGGCTCTATTCTTTCTCTTTTCAATCATGCTTCTAGTTTTGCACATTTTAATATATAGAAAGCAATGTGGTCTAATATGACCATCAAATCCACAAAAATGACATATAGGAGTAAAATAAGGAATCATACCTTGTCCTTGTCTTTGTGAATGAATGGGTTCAATCCATCTTCGTTGTTGAACCGTTCTAGATTGCTTCCTAGCTTGAGGTTGCATGATTGGCCTTTTTCCTTTATGAGCCAATTGTGGAGGAATGTTGGCTTGAGAGACCCTAGGGGGTTAAGCTTGAGGTTGCCTTTTTGGCCCCATCTTCACTTGTGAATTTGAACATTGTCCTATTTCTAACTTCTTCCTAGGAATTTGCACAAATGAAGTTTCTTCGTTCCTTAGACTCTTGACAAACACGGTCTTGTTAGAGGTTGAGATCTTCTTGCCATCTTCATACCCAAGACCCCTCTTGTCACATGGATTCTTTCCAACACCAAGCATATGGTCAAGTTTCTTGGTGCTAGAATCCATCCTAGTCATCGACTCTTTTACTTCTTCAAGCTCCCTCTTTAGACTTTCTTCATTCCTCCTAGAGAAGACTAACTCCTCTTTTAGCTTATCTTCCATCTTCTTGAATTTTTCCACTTGTTCACTTAAGTGGTCATTATGAGATGAAAGCTCAAGATTTTCTTCTCTCAACATCTTGATCTTTCTTGTGCTCTTGATTGCTAAATCATTAAACTCGGCATGGTATTTAGCAAGCACCTTTTTCTCCACAAAACTATTTATGGAGTTAGAATAGGAATCACTTTCTTCTCCACTTGAGTCATTTTCCTTTTGACTCAATTCCTCTCTCTCACTAGCACTTTTGCTTTTATGGGAGGAGGCAAAAGCTAGGAGGTTAGCCATGAGCTCTTTATCACTTGAAGACTCATCACCCTCAATGGAGTCATCACTACTTCCACTCCAAGTAGCGGCCATCACTTTTCCCTTCTTCTTCTCAATGTGATTTGCACATTCGGGGGCAAAGTGACCTATGCCACCACACTCGAAACATCGGACCCCTTTCCTTTCCGTCCTTTCTTGCCTAGGTTCAAACTTCTTGAAAGAGCCATTTTTCTTCAAATCTTGACCTTTTGATCCAAAGCCCTTTCTTCTAAACTTCATAACCTTGTTGAACCCTTTTACAAACAAGGCAAGGTCTTCATCCGAGTCGGTCTTCATCCGAGTCAATCTTCTTTGCCTCATTTTCATCCTTGGAGGTTTTTAAAGCAATTCCTTTTTGCTTTTTAGGAGGTGTAGAGATAGGACCCTTCCTAGACTCATAAGCTAGAAGTCTCCCAATCACCTCACTCGGCTTCATATCCTTGTATCCACTATTTTCTTCTAAAGCCGTTACTTTTGATTCAAACCTATCTGAAAGAGATCTCATAATCTTTTGCTTGATTCTCCTATCCGAATATGGATCACCAAGTTGATGACTTTTGTTGGCTATGTCCATCAACTTGATCTCGAAGTCGTTGAAGCACTCATTCTCCTCCATCTTAAGCATCTCGAATTGAGTTTGGAGGACTTGAAGCTTAGAGTCCTTCACCACTTCGGTTTCCTCATGTGCAATCTCTAGGATGTCCCAAGCCTCCTTAGCTATCCTAGTATTTTGAATCAATTTGTATTGATTTTCGTCCATAGCACATAAGATGGCATGCATCGCCTTCCTATTCCACTTTGAAGCCTCAAACTCTTGCGCGTTCCATTGCGCCTTTGGCTTCAATACTTCTTCTCCTCCACCATCGGGAGTCATCTTGGGTAGATCATATCCGTCTTCCACCGCCATCCATGCACGGTCATGAATTTGGCATATGTAGGATTCCATCTTCCCTTTCCATTGGGAATAGTTCAATCCGGTAAGAAGTGGAGGCCTTGTGCTTGAAGCACCTTCGTTGCCACCACTATTTCCACTCATAGTGTTTATGAATGAATGAAATGAATGCAAATGTATGAATGATCAAAAATCACACAAAATGCAAAACATACCAAAATAAGCAAGGATCACCTATGTATGTCTAGGAACCCGCTCTGATACCAATTGAAACAAATTATAGCACGGTGTGTATAAAACTATCTAGAGGGGGGGTGAATAGATATTAATCTTATTACCTAATTTTTCTTGATTAGTCAAAATTACGAAATTACCCCTAAATAGATAAAGCAATAAATCAAGTATAAAATGCGGAAATTAAATTACACTTGATTTTTACGTGGAAACCCTTACGGGAAAAACCACGGGCTAGTAAGTAAGCCACACTCGAACCTCGAATCCACTAAATGTGTAAAACGATTACAACCTAATCCCGGAAGTAATCACACACCTACCTAATCCCGGTATAAGTGAACCTAATCCGATTGCTTGCAAATTAAGCAACCTAATCCCGGTCACAACACAAGACTTAATTCTCTAAAAAGAGATTAACACCCTAAGTGAATATATGAATATTCAAATGCAACATAGAGCAAGGGAAACCCTATATGCTTATCTAAGATGATGAATATGCAATTAAAAACAATCCTAGATATTAAAGCTAAATGACATGTCAATTAGCTTAGATAATCATAGATTAGAGAAACCTAGATATCTATCATAAAAACAACACTCAATCAAATCAACACAACAATCTCTATCTTGAATATTAGAATATAATCTAAGAACAATCAAGTAATAAAAGAGATGCCATAATAAATTAAACACTAATTATGTATGATAATAGTGAAAAACTTACCAAAGCAAGTGTGATGATGAAAGACCCATGCAAGCAAGCATCCTAGATATGCTAGAGAATGCTAGATGAACTTTGATGCAAATGGATTTTGGTTTGAGTGTTTGATGAGCAAACTTGATTGCTTTCTCTCTTAAAAATCTCTCTTTTTAAAGTAGGGTTCTTGATGATTAAAGAGTCACTTTCAGAACAAGAGAAAGTGATGTATTTATAGGCATGAAAAACAGAGCATGTGAATAGACAAGTTTGCCCCTGAGACGCACCGATCGGCGGTTTCAATCGGCGGCCAGGCCGCCGATCATAACCGCCGAATTGGCCCGAGAGGAACAGGGGACCAACGGCGGTTTCGTGACCGCCGATCTAACCGCCGAATCAAACCTGAGATTAAAAAATCAATCAGGTATGAAACGGCGGTTTTGTGACCGCCGATTCGACCGCCGATTCAACCGCCGAATTAGGCCGAGAGATAAAATCAATCAGGTATTGAACGGCGGTTTCGAACGGCGGTTGTGACCGCCGATCATAACCGCAGAATAGCTCCATACACTACTGGAAGCAAATGGCGGTTTCATTCGGCGGCCAGGCCGCCGATCATAACCGCCGATCACCAACAAAGGTGAAAACTAAGGAGAAGCCAAGGGCATTCTCCGTAGGCGGTCCTCGCGCTAAACCAAGCACATTCTAGTGCATGCGCGGACGTTTCCGAAGACTATCGGGAAACGAATTACAAGACAACAAGACACAATTACACACAACAAAATATAACAAATAAGTGCAAGTGTGAAATGTGACAAGTGAAGAAAATGCACACATATGCAATGTATGTTAAGCGTGTGTGTGCAACTAATCTCTTTATATATTTATCAATAAGGCGTGCTCCAGGGAGCTTACAAAAGTAGGAGAATAATACAATATAAGTGCTCCAGAGAGCTTACAATAATAGGCGGGCGTAGGCCATTTCTCTAATCAGTAGAAAAGAAGAAGAAAAAGGAAGCCTTGTTGAGGAAGAAGCCGCAGGTCTTTTTTGGGAAAAGAAGAGGCCCCTTTTTCTGTCGAATATCATGTCATATATATAGGTTTTATTTCTTGTTGCCCACTCCATCAATTTAGTCCATCAATCCACAATTATAGGAACACTTATTTGGCATTGATTGAGTTGAATATTCTCTCATTAATGGCGTTGTGAATGGCCATTAAAGAGTTGACTATCTTCATTAATACGATTGATTATCTCCATTAATAGGGTTGACTATCTCCATTAATGGCGTGGTGAATGGCCGGAGAGGTCAACCTTCCTTGTATTCAAATGCTGGCGCATACTGTCCTTCTTGTAGCATGGTTCTGATCTTCCTTGGTAATCTGACAGATGGTGTATTAAGACCTCCCTTGTTGACGCCTTCTATGTTAGGTGGTTGGGAGGTGCTTGGAGGATCGATCTGGGCAGGAAATATGATACGGGGTATCGAGTGCGGGGCACCAAGTACCAGATGCGGGATACCGGGTACCAGGTGCGAGATACTGAGTACTAGGTGCGGGGTACCGGGTACCAAGTGCGGGGTGCTGAGTACCAGGATACCAATGTGGCGCGGCATCAAGATACTGTGTATCATGGATCATGCGGTAGCGGGGTACCGAGATAGTGTGGTAGCGGGATCCTTAAGATCCTGGGTTCATTCTTTCATCAATCAAATGACTTTGACATGGATGGAAAATTCTTCTTTGGACCCTTACCAAAAAAGGTGGTTAACAGCTGCTAACCTACCGGTTAGTCCTTGTGCCTGTTGAAAGGTTATATGGGATTCAAGATCCATGATAGCCTTGATTTTCTCGGGGTTGGCCTCGATTCCTCTCTCATGTACCATGAACCCAAGAAACCTTCCTGCTGTTACCCCGAAAGCACACTTAGCCGGATTTAGTCTCATCTGATTTTCCCTTATTACTTGAAAGGTCTAGCGTAAATCTTCTGGATGCTGGTCGGTCATTTGGGATTTTGTGATCATATCATCAATGTAGACTTCCATAGATCTTCCTATCTGTTGCTTGAACAATTTGTTCACCAATCGCTAGTAAGTGGCTCTAGCATTTTTTAGGCCGAATGGCATCACCTTGTAGCAATAGAGACTTTGCCCAATGATGAAGCTGGTCTTGTCTTGATCAGCCGGGTGCATCATGATCTGGTTGTACCCCGAGAAGGCATCCATGAAGCTCAAAAGTTTGTTACCTGTAGTAGAATCGATCAACTGGTCTATTTTAGGTAGCGGGAAGTTATCCTTTGGACAGGCCCGGTTAAGGTCGGTGTAGTCTACACACATGCGCCACTTTCCATTGGCTTTGTTCACGATTACCATGTTGGCGATCCATTCGGGGTAGCGGGATTCTCTGATGAATCTTGCTTTTAAGAGTTTGTCTACCTCCTCTTAAACCGCGGCATTTCGCTCAGCGTTAAAGTGTCTCCACTTCTGCTTGACTGGCTTGAAGGTTGCGTCTACTGCCAACCTATGAGTGGCTAGGTTGAGCGGCATACCTAGCATTTCATCATGACTCTAGGCAAATATATCATTGTACTCTTCGAGGGGTTCTACCAAGCTTTTTCTGACTTTACAATCCAGCGCACCTCCTATCTTCACTACTTTGGTTGGATCCCCCTTTCTAATTGGTATCTCTTCTAACTGTTCCGCGGGATGACCACCGATCCATCCTCGTTCCTCTTCTTCCTTTTCTTTTACAATCATGTTCAGCACCTCACCCTCTTCTAGGACATAGTAATCCTGCTCCGCTATCATATGGCCTGGTTCACTGGTAACATGGACGCACTACTTAGCTAATGCGATAGGATTTGTGGACACCGCATAATAGGTGCGGGCTGCTTGCTGATCCCCCATGACTTCTCCTACCTTGGTTCCTACCAAGAATTTCAATACGTTGTGATAAATGGACAGGACTCATCTGATTCCCGATAGGAAAGGTCTTCCTAGGATCGCATTGTAGGCAGACGGGGTATCAACCACTATGAACTCTGTCATGATATTCTGCTGGAGGGTTGCTTCTCCAATTATCACTGGTAAGATATGTGTCCCAACTGGTATTACGGAGTCTCCTATAAAACCATACAAGGGCGTGGTGCAGTTGTTATAGCAAGGGTTCTTCAAGTTAAGTTTCTCCAACGCTCCTTTGAACAAAATATCCACACTGCTCCCGGTGTCTATCAGGATGCGGTGAACCCGGCAGTTTGTAATCTGTACCGTGACCACCATTGGATTATCATGGGGTTGAATTGTGTTGTAAGCATCATCCTTGGTGAAAATGATCTGGGCAGAACGAGGATAGTCTTGGAATCCCCTGGAGACCCGGAGTACATCATAACCAGTAGTGAGCCTCGGGATCTTCCGAGCATGGTTCTTCCTTGAATTGTGAGAAGTCCCTGCTAGCGTTGGGCCTCCGCTGATGGTGTGAATGCTTGGATTTGCTGCATCAAGTCTTTATTATTATCCTTCATTCTTTCTTCCACGTCTCGCTTCTCTCCTTGCACCTCCTTCCCAACTTTGATACTATCCCGTACCTGCTGCAAAAATTCAACTAAGAATCCTCCTCTTACCAATCCTTCGATCTGGTTGCGGAGACTATAGCACTCAAATGTGTTGTGTCCTACATCCTCATGGAAATCACAGTATTTATAACGATTTTTTTTATCAGCATGGATTTTCATTGGACCGGGCTTCCTGAGTAAACTCTTATCGCGGATGGTGAGATATATGGTCTCTTAGGATGCATTGAGAGGAGTGTAATGGTTGTACCAGTCTTCCTCACTTGCTACCCGGGCTACTTCTCTTAGAGGAGGTGTTGTTTTGGGAGGCATCATTCTCACCGGGTATCTATCCCGATGTTGGGGAGGAGGTGGTGGCCTGTAAGTCAACCGGTTTGGAGGATGGTTCTGAAACTTCTTTATAGGTGTAGGTTTCAGATATTCCTTCTTTGGTCATTTAGATGATCGGGCTTCATCGTGCTCGACCTTGACCCGGAGTTGTTCATATATGTCCACTTGCTCCAGTGCCATGTCATAAGCTTCTTGGTAAGTCTTAGGTGGATGTTTGGCAAATGACCGGAATAGTCTACCAGCCCACAGGTTCTTTCTGAAATTAGCCAATGTCTCTTTCTCGATAAATACTCCCATCTGGATCACTTCTTTGTGGAACTTCTCTACATAGGACCTCAGCGTTTCACCTCACTCCTAGATCACATACTGCAGTAAGACGGGGTCCTTGGGACGAGGTTTGATTCCCTGAAACTGAGCACAAAAATCTGTAGTAAGCTTTGTAAAAGAATCCACACTACTTGAAGGTAATTTTCTGAACCAAGTCTTGGCACAGTCGGTCAGGGTAGAGGGAAACATTCTACACATTGCTGACCGGGTAGCATTCTGGACTTCCATCTGGTGGACGAAACTCTCCATTGGCTCACGGGGTCTTTAGATCTAGAATATTTCTCGGTGAGCATCTTGAATTTGGGAGGTAGCTATGCTTCTCTGATCTTCCTGGAAAATGATGCATTCATCTCCCCCAAGAGGTTCTTCTGGGTACTCCGGTGTTTCCCTTTCCTCAGCTCCTCGAGTTCCTTTGCCATTTTGGCCATTTGATCTTCAAGACGCCTGGACCCATCGTGCCTAGATTTGGCTACTGAGCTTTCATTATCTAAGGTTTCGAATAGAGCGGCTATCTCCTTGCGCTCCTCCTTCTAGGGCCGGGTACCCTACGGATTTCTCCTAGGCCTAGTACTACCACCTGCATTGGGCTGTGGGGTCCTTTTCTCTACTGTCGGTTTAGCCATTGGTTGGATCCTTCTGGGAGGGATGTTAAATGCTGGACTTCACCTATCGGGGTCTGAGATCTCTAGGATGATCTGGCACTGGTAATGGTGGCCCAAGTCTGTCAAAGACTGGTACCCGGGTACTCGGTCCGACCTCTCCTATGAGCCTGGGTGCTTCGAAGGGTATTCCTTGAGCGATCATCCAGAGGTGGATACTTTCCACGTAAGCTGCAGCGTGTTGTTCCATGGTATCCTGATTCACCTCCTGGACCGCGGGGTCTTGGGGCGCGGAGCCCGTATTGGGTTTAGGATTGGTGCTGGGATCTGGCTTCTTGTTTCCTTCCTCTTCCCTTGATTTCTTTGGGTGAAAGTGAAGGAATGGGCCCCTGATGGGACAGGTTGCCCCTGAGAGGATCGGAGCCTCATCTTCTGGATCTTCTGGGTAGAGCTAGGTAGCTTTGTAAAACGTTGAGAGTATTTCCCATAGACGGCGCCAAAAGTGTTAACCGAAAATTATCACTGTGGTGATTTTTCCAATTAACAATTCAAGGGACTGGAATCGAGGTTGATTTCAATCGGAGGGATATCAAGTAGTTCGATACCCTTAGCTTCCTAAAAATTTAATTTAAAAAGGGGGGAATTACTGTAATAAGAAAAGTCACATAAACAAGGGATCACACGTATAACTTTTCTTTATTGATTATAGAGCATGTTAGGAATACAATGGGGATTTTAAATAGCTATGGTGAAGGGATAAAAACCCTCAGTTGGCCATGGCAATGGAGCTCTCATGTCTGTCGATAAGTGGAAAGTGGAAAGCGAAAAGTAGGGTTAAGCACTCAGGTTGCGGTCTTCTCTGGCATGTGATAATATGATTTATATATAGGTCTTGTTTCTTGCCATGCACTCATATAACTTCGGTCTAGGGTTTTAGCAATTACAGGACTTTCCTTTGCGATCAACGAGATTGTCGGGAAATTTGATCCCTAGAATCAAGCAATTCCTTCTCTGGCAGATTGTGTGGGAGTTGACTCCTTAGTCAAATAGAACTCTTAATGGCGCGAATGAACATAACTCTTTGTTAACTAAACGTCGACGTCTCACTGTCCTTCTTTGTATCTTGATCTTGGCATACCTGATCTTACCTTGATAGCCTATTAATCTGACACTCTTACTGCTTGGTTGGCCGGCTCCATGAGGAATCAGGATACATAGGCATCCCGCTTCTTGCTTGATCATTAAACTTAGTATAATTAGTAGAAGTGCATTAGGGTATCCAGATACCGGATGGTAGCGGGGTGCTAGGATCCTGCAATAGTAGCGGGGTACTGGATCCTGCGTGGTAGAGTTTTTGGAAACTCGTCTTTTGTGTTTTCCTGGTACTTTTTGAATCTAAGGGTCCTGGATCCTGATTTGAACTGGTAGGAGTTTGTACCCAGCCAATCGGTAGAATGGTAGGGTATCGGGATGTCCTTATATGACGTCTTTCTATCTCAATTTATCCCCAAATGTTGATAGAAAATTCTTCTTTGAACCCCTACCATTTTTGGGGGTTAACACAAAATATTATACCTATAATTTAATTGGGTTCCCTCTAGCACTTCATGTATGTTTTATAAAAATTTAGCATGTTTTGAACAAAGCAAAACTATTTGTGATTGTTAGATGATATATTATTGTGTTTCCCATTTGATACTTTGTTGGAGTGAACTGCCAATTCGATTCCTTTAGTCCATGATTGTTATGTTGAACAAAAAAAAATTAAGAAAATTATTGCTAGAAAGCTAGCTGTTTTGGTGAGGGGCTGGTGTTGTCCAGTATTTTTTAACAACAAAAAGAATCTTCTCCTTGTCCATTTCTAACAATATGTCTTCCATTTCACATCTCCATTGTAGAAAAACATTGTTTGATATTAGTTTAAATTGTATAGGTATGGGCCATGGAAAGAGTTATTCATTTAGACAATCTCGTTGGAAAAAGAGTTGCTATGAGGTTTCCAAGGTTCACAAGATGACAATTCAGTGCAAATGTTACAAATATTGAATCTAGAATACATCAGTGTGTACTTAATTAGCCTTTCTTTTTAGTTATATAGGGATAAGTATTTTAGAAATTCCCAAATAATTGTTTATTCCCGATATGTAGATGGTTTTATTTCCTTGGGATGTTGGAAGTTTTGAAAAGGGTACAGATTACTTTAAGTCATTGAACCAAAAATATGTGTGTGGCTCACTAATAGATAAGAAGAGGGAGAAGTTGGTGAAGCTGGCTTTACATCGAAGTGAAAAGGAAGAAGATCTTGGTTCTAATGATGAAGGTGATGATAATAAGACAGGCAATAACAGTGATGAGATTGATAGAACCGTTCACAACGAGGAGATAGGAGGTTCTATTGGGAGATCTAGAAGAATATTCTAACGAATATTCTCCCCTTCTAAGAAGAAGCTATTCTCCGATAGAAATCCTAAGGTATGATTACATCTACACTATTTGGTTTTAGTATGCTATTCTTGTATGCATTGTATTAATTATTGCAAAATCTAGGTGTCTTCCACTATCCTATAACTATATGCTGCTATGCTTGAAAGCGAGCAATGTATCATTGCATTTTGTAGAGATAAATTTTCAAAGATTAGAAAGAAGATGAATGTTGGATATAAAGTTGTTGAAAATTATATTATTATTTATATATAATAGTTTAGTCCCTAATAATTTCCACTAATTTATTGATGTTGATGTTGATGTTGATAAGGGTGCTGATCAAGATGATGATGTTGTTGGTGATAAGGGTGCTGGAAATAATGTTGCTATTGATAAGGGTGTTGATGAACTAAATTCAGTTGGTGAACTTGGTGAACTTGGTAAGGGTGTCCAGCAAGATGGTGATGTTGTTGCTGAAGTTGGTAAGGGTGGTAAGCAAGATAATGTTGTTGGTGAAGTTGGTGAACTTGGTAAGGGTGTCCAGCAAGATGGTGATGTTGTTGGTAAAGTTAGTAAGGGTGGTGAGCAAGATGGTGCTGTTTGTGAAGTCAGTAAGAGTGCTCAGCAAGGTGTTGATGATAAAGATGTTCATGATGGAGTATCAGATGGTATTGGCAGTAATGGTGTGGTTGTTGGTTGTTGTGTTTTTGTCATGTATATCAATGGTTTCTACTTGACTAAAAATTTAATCTTAAGTAGGACTCGGGGAAAACAGTTGGGTCGGTAGTAGACGTGGATGAATTTCCATCCTAGCTGTGTGCTTTATTGTCCAGAACATGTCCAGTAGTGTGGTAGCGCTTTATGGGGCCAATCTTGATATTGAATACAAAGACAACGATAAACAGAGGGGTCGAAAGTGATCCAGGTGGCTCAAAAGCCCGTGGACATATCCTTTGCTTAGGAAGAAAAGGAAACCACATGACTCGAATGAATAGTCAAATGAGGAAGAAATAAACTTAATTGAGTTCACGTCTTTCTTGAAAAGCGAGGACCAAGTTAGGTAATATTCCATTCCTATTATCTATTATATTGTGATCGGACCAAATATGATACGATTTTTTACCCTCATTTCATATTCTTTATGCTTGATTCTCAGGCATTTCCCCGAGTTTTAATGTTGTTATTTAAGTATTTTCAGGTATTTACAAAGTTCAAGGGCATTGTAGTAATTTGGAGATTTAGGGGCAAAAGCGTAAATTATGATGAAGGTTTGGAGTTATCGTGATTTTGGAAGACTATAGGGGGTGTTTTGGTAATTTGCCACCCAAGACCTAATTTGAAAATCCTATAAATTCATCACTAATTTCCTTTTTTAAACAACTCTTGACATCTCTTGTGAATCAAGAAACCTCCTTTCTTCCACCATTCCTAATCCAACCATTTTTCCTCTCCAATAAACACTTGGACTACTCCACCTAGATCACTCCTCTCAATCCATTTTCTCCACCCCTTTCCTTTGTCACTTTCCATATGACTTCACCTATCTAGACACATCCTCAACACCCAATCTTTGCACAAGATTCAAGCAAGGAAGCTCAAGGAAGGATCAAGCTTACAAGAGAGACCTAAGGGTGATTTCTCTCCATTTTACTTCCTTTCTTTGTTTGTGATTATGTGTAATTAAAACCCCCTTTCTAGGGGATGGTTTGATAGACTATTTGGATATTGTGTATTTATTTAAGCTTGAAATATTATGTTTATGCAATTATAGTTTTATTCACTTTATAATTATGTCTTGCACTTATGTGATTGATTGGGTATTGACACACTTAGTTGATTACAATATGTTGTAGGATTATTTGCGATAAAATTGATTAAGTTATTGACACACTTGATTAATTGTAGCACATAGTGAATAGGATAGGCTTTTGGAGGGTAGGCCTACCACGATTGCCTAGGCCATTCGATCATCACTAATCGATCCCACCTTGACCCCTTTTCCTTAATCGGTTAGGCATTTTGGTGGGAAGTTGTTTAGGATTCATAGTGACGGTCCAAACACATCATCGAATGAGATCGGTGCTTGATTGTGTGAATAGTGCATTAATGAAGCTTTGTATGAATTTCTCAATGGTCCATTAGCTATTATATCATTCCTCTAGAATTCCTATTAATTGTTTAATCACCTTCTTATCTAAGTTGTTATTGGATTCCTATCTATTCATATTCTCTTTATATTTTTGTTATATTTACTTTCATGTATGTTGACACCATTCAAACTACCATGATTTACTTTATTTTGCATTTTAGGAATTGTTAAATAATTCAACTAATTACTCTAATTCCCTGTGGAACGAATCCTAACTTACCATTTTACTAATTTTCTATCTAAGTGGATTTTTAAGTGGTAAAAACATGGTTTTCTAAAGATCACATTTATACACAAATATTGTATTTTGTTGAGTACCAAAACGACCTCATCATATTGCCAGTATTATAATGTATTCATTTTTGAATATTTTTCCTAATGTAATGTAGCACTGGCCATGAATAGTTTTTATACCGGTCAGATCCTTCCCATGATGCTTCAACATTTTGTAAACCTGGTGAACATCAAAAAGTGGATATCATACTTGATAACATAATTAACTATCTATTTCTCTCTGGTTATTAAAGCTTTATGTTACTTATTTTGTAACGTAAATCACTGCATTTACACAGCACATACACAATTATTTTGATATCCTGTGGAGGAGGCAATCGAGCAGCAAGTTTAACTACTTGCAAAATATTGGATTGGTTAACACCTGTTTCTTTGTAAGTATCTCCCTAGTTATATGATATGGTATATGAAAATGTGTTTATGCATGCATGTTTATGAAAATGTGTTATAAGCCTAGTAATGGATTCCATGAGCTTGGGAATTATCGCTTGCAGATGCATGCATGCTTTTGAGCCTATGATTGATTGTTATAAGCCTGGTAATGAATGCCATGAACTTGGGAATTAATTGATGCTTGTATATGCATGTATGCTTTTGAGCCTATGATTGCTTGTTATAAGCCTAGTAATAGATGCCATGAGCCTGGGAATTAATTGATGCTTGCATATGTATGTATGCTTTTGAGCCTATGATTGATTGTTATAAGCCTGGTAAAGGATGCCGTGAGCCGGGAATTAGCAACTGGGAATTAATGCATGTATGCTTTTGAGCCTATGATTGATTGATATAAGCCTAGTAATGGATTCCATGAGCCTGGGAATTACTTAATGCTTGTATATGCATGTGTGCTTTTGAGCTTATGATTGATTGTTATAAGCCTAATAATGGATGCCATGAGCTTGAGAATTAATTGATGCTTGTATATGCATGTATGCTTTTGAACCTATGATTGATTGTTATAAGCTCGGTAAAGGATGCCATGAGCCTAGGAATTAATGCTTGTATATGCAGACTAACCTAAACATTAAGTGGACAATTGAAATGGATACAATGGATACCTTGAGAAAGATAGCAGAATTTGAGAAGAAAGAGGAGGAAAGACAGAAGAAGGAAAATGCGAAAGAAACTAGTTCTCCTCTTTCTCCTCAGCAGAAAAAAGATCGCAAAAATAAAGGGCTAGAAGAACAGCGATCCTTCTCCTCCTGCTATCAAAGTCTGGGAAGACTACCCGGAATTTGTTCCTTTAGATTACCAGGCAAGTGTAGACATCCTCAGACATGTTACAGGTCATGATCTTCTTTACCCTCAACCTTGGTGGCAAATGGATTCGATAAGTTTTTGGAATTGATGTTGTGTTGTCATTATTTATTTTCTTAAAGAATTTTTATCTATTTTCTTAAAAAAATTCTATTGTATATACAGGTGTTGATCCCATGCTACACTCCCAGCTATTGGGTTTTATGTCATGTCCTTTTGAAAGAAGGAAAAGTACTATTATTTGACTCTTTTAATGAATGGGACGGAACTAGTCATCGGCTAAAGAACATTCGTGCTCTACTTTACCTATTGCAATCTTTATTGAAGCATGACAGTTACTACGAAGAACTGAAGATGGATCCTCATGCAAGCCCATTCACAGTTGAAAGTATGCACTCTAACTTGATTCCGCAACAAAATGATGGGTATTTTTTTTTCCTTCATTTGAATTTGGGTACTTTATTTACTTTCCTAAAGATACTTATGTGTGACATATCCTACCATTTTACGGATACAGTTGTGGTGTATTCATGATGAAGTACGCTGAGTTGGTACTTGCTGGAATAAAAACTCCATGGCTAAAAGTTTTTGGACACATAAGGCCATTGCAGTTGACATTTACACCAATGGCCAACTCTGCAATTCCCCTTAGAAATATAATTTGCTGATGTTAAGAGTAGAAAATTTTGTTTTAGGTATTATTGTGTGACTGGGTTTGAATGTCATAAGCCTAGGGATCAATAGTTTGTTCCTAGGAATATTTACAGCTTGGGAATCAATATTTACATGTAATGGCTGATGTATGAGGTATTTTGTGCCTAAGAATGTCTATAGCCTGGGAATGTGCAGCCTGAGAATATTTTGTGAAAGATTTAGTTTTACCAACTATTAAATGAACATTGATAATATGTTCAGCTTGCTATATATAGGCGTTTTGACAACCAAGAAATTAAGGAAATACATGGAAATTAACAAATCAACAATATCTACATCCAATGGTAAGATTGCAATTTGATTGCCTTTTTTAAGATTATGGGTACTAGAATCTTCTTCACTTTCTATCTTTACACCAAAAATTTCGTTACACCAAAATTACGCAATCGTTAAACAAATAAACACCGATAATATGTTTGGCCTGGGTACAATTCTCTTAGGTTTGGGAACAATTCTTTTAGGCTTGGGAACAATTCTTTTAGGCCTGGAACAATTCTCTAAAGGCCTGGAACCAATTCTCTTAGGCCTGGGTGTAATTCTCTTAGGCTTGGGAACGATTCTCTTATATAGGCTCTGAAATAAACTGGTGGCCTCTCAAAAGATGTACCCACTGGTTTATGTACCGACTGTTCATTTTCTCTTAGGCCTAGGAACAATTCTCTTAGGTCTGGGTGCAATTCTCTCAGACCTGGGAACAATTCTCTTAGGCAGGCCCTGCAATAAATTGGTGGCTTCTCAAAAGATGTACCCACTGGTTAGTGTACCGACTGTTCATTTTTCAATGGAAATGACTGTTCAGTTTTAAGTTACAATGGTTGATTTGTGACTTTTGTAGCTTTCATCAAACACCTTAACTACACCCAACAATACTTGTAAGGTTCATGATTTGTATTGACTTGATTCCATTGCAAAACACTCTATATTTGTATTAGTTGTTGCTTAGGATATTCTTTGAAGAAAGGAAGCTTAAATGGTGAAGAGCAACGTCTAGTGCAAAAGTTGTCTTCAAGAGGTGAAAAGCGTCAAAGGTACATCTTGACTTCTATCCTCTTGCAAGGCGTTAGCGCACACACACACAATTCATACATGTGTGTCCCTGCATCGTGGTTCAAACATTTGGTATAACACATTCACACATCTCATAGTATGCTCATGCATTGATCTTGTATAGACAAACATTGTGGAATTGCATGCTTTGTGACTATCTCTTTGATATGGCATGCTTGTGTGAATATGTATTTATTTGTTTGTGTATTTTGTGTTTTGGACTTGAACATGTTCTTATTTGATACCTTATTGATTTCCGGTCGTTTCGGTTACTCATTCATAAGGTTTCGAGTCCAAACGATGTAGCTACGCTATTTTTCGTTCTCATTCGTTGAGTTGACTTCATCGTCGTTTTCCGAGATGATTTCTCAACCATTTTTCAAAGTTGTGTAGTCATTGTCGTGCGTGAGGGAGTTATAGTTCGTAATTCGAAAATGGATTCAAAATCGGAGTTCGGATGCCCAAGATACGGCTGAAGAACCGAGGGAGCGCGCGAGAGAGGTGAGAGTGGCCAAGAGGCCACGTGAGCCACCCCGTGAGGGAGGCCGTGAGCCTCACGGCCAGAGGAGCTCTCTGCCCCCGTGAGGCCCACGTGCCCCCCATGGGAGGGTGACGTGGCATGTGCTGATTTGCCCAAAAATTCTCTCTCTCTCTTCTTTTTAAACTCCTCTTCTTCCCTCCACACTTGTTGAAGATCTTGAAGAACACTTAGAGAAATTCTGCAGAAATTTCTTCAATTTTAGTTTTCTTATTCTGATCATAACTTTCTCATATGAACTCGAAATCAATCGATTCAAAAGCCAAAATTGTTGATCTTGAGAAGAGCTACAAACCCCAAGCATTTTTAGAGGGAGCTGACTTCGTCATTGTGCCCAGCAGCCTGTTCTTCATTACGAGTTCAAGGTTTTTTGTTCAACTTCTTCTTTTTAAATTTCATCTTTGATCATCTCTTGATTCTTACTATTTGATTGATGAAATTTGTTGAGAAGTATGTTAGATCAAATGCTAGGGGTGTTTGATCATTTGTCAATTAAGTTTTAGCTTTGTGATTTCTCTTGAACATATTTGTGCTAAACTTGATTCAACATAAAATTGATTCTAGAAAATGTATATATGATGTGCTTCATGTTATTTTCTAGGTTTTATTTCATGATCTAAGAACTAGGTTTTTAGTGTGATATATTGAATATTCATACCTTGTTCTTATTGATTTGCATGTCTTGATTTCTAGATAATCTTGTGATTATGTGTTGAAATCATATTCTAGATTGTCATTGAACATGTACATTTTGCTTGATTGATCATCTAGCTTAATTTGATTGTGTTTGCATCATTTGCATCACTTTAGATCATAGCCTTGCATTAGGTTGAAGTCTCTAGCAAAGTGAGTGAAGCTTTGTGGATAGAGCAAGGAAGTCTTGATTAGGGTCGGGAGGACTCGGATAATCAAGCAAGGGAGTCTTGTCTAGGGTTGGGAGGATCCGGATAGGCAAGCAAGAAATCTTCCTAGAGACGTGAGCGTCTTGGATAGGAAGTTGCTTTCTAGAGGTGTGGGATACATCTCAGATAGGAAGTAGGCTTGCTGATTCACTAGCCCGAGGGTAGATTAAGAGTTGATAGCTTGAGCGGATATCATGAGTTGATAGCTTGAGTGTGTAAGTCCTTTTTCACATAGTGGATTGCTTTGCCGGTGGTTGTGGTATCAACCCGTGGATGTTTCCTCTTTGAGGTTTTACCACGTAAAAATACTTGTGTTCATTTTTGTTTTTACTTTTCTTTATCTTCCATATCTTGTAAATTGATTAACTCTTGTATAAGTGAAATCAATTAATTTGTCAAATATAATCAAGTGTGCATTTTCTTTGATATATTCCGTATTATTTTTTAAATTTGAAGAATTTGGAGCCTATACCTATTCACCCCCCCCCCCCCCCCCCCCCCCCCCCCCCCCCCCCCCCCCCCCCCCCCCCTCTAGGTATATTTCACTACTACTTAAGGGAAATTTCAATACTACATACACAAACCTCAATTCATGGTCAACAAATCCACAACCCTCAATCCCTCATTCAATCCAAAACCATAAATCCCTCATTCTATCCAAAACATTTCAAACTTAAACAACAATAAAAGACCAAGAGACCTTGACAATATCATTTGGGGACTTACATTGACTATGAGAGACCTTGTAAGCTCGATTGAAGGAGGTAGCGGGGGCAAGATTCCAGCGGTGGAGAAGATGAAGAACACGAAGGAGAGGATGAAGAATGAACAACATTAGACAACTCGATGGAGAGGATGATGGGATTTGAAACGGGAAGAATGAGCTTACGATTGGATGGATTTGTTGCAGGAGAACAATGGAGAAGATTAAGTTAGGTCTGAATATTTTTATTTTCTTCAGTCAACTGAAGGAGAAGAAGAGGAGAAGAAGAGAAGGGTAGTTTAATTAGGGGTGGGCAGAAAACCAATAAACTGAACTGAACTAAACCGGTGAACCAAACCGATCCAATCGGTTTTTTTTCCGGTTTTCTTTTATTGGCCGGTTCAATTCGGTTCATTTTTTTGAAAACCGACTGGATTGGTTTTTTTCCCGGTTTGCTATCCCAAACAGGAAAACTAAATCAAGATCCAACTTATATAAAAAAAAAACCCTAGTTTAATGTTCAACGGTCTATGAAACTATAATACTATGAAAGTGTGTCACAACATATTTTTTTTTTCTTTGTTTTTTTTTGTAGAATATTATTTTAAACTAGTATTTTCAATTTGTTCAAGCCCATAATTTAATTTGGTCGAAGACCCAAAAGGATTAAAATATGAAAATATGTGTAATGATTAAAGCCCATGAATTTGGCCCATTAGGACCAAAACCGAAAAAATCGAACCAAACCGAACCGGTCCAATTTGGTTGGTTTTTGATCGGTTGATATTTATAAATTTTATTGGATCGGTTCATATTTTCAGAAACCGAACTTTATCAGCTTTTTATTGGTTCCATTGAAAAATGAACCGATTCATTAAACGTCCACCCCTAGGTTTAATTGTAGAGGGCATTATTCTATTTCCTAGAAACAAAATATTAGGAAAGGCCATATATGCAATTTTGTTGCCAAGGGACTATTTCCTAGAAACTAAGGGGGGTGTATTCAATTAGGATTAATTAGGATTCTTGAAGACATTTAAAGACATTTTTTAAGTGAAAGATTTTCATGGATTTCTACAGACTTTTATAAATCCACATGGACTTTCATTGATTTGTTTAGACATCCATCTCAGACTTTATGGATTTGTTTAGACATCTATCTCAGACTTTTATGGATTTGTTTAGACATCTAAGGATTTTCATGGATTTGTTATCTCTGACTTATCAATAGTAAGCTAATTATAGCTAATTATCAAAAAAAACCTTTGAAGTTGGAATGAGCAAAATTTGATACACCGGTCAATTTATATTTGCGTATATATATAGTCTGAGGTTGTTGCTGATGCAAACAAAGCGATTGAATTGAACTCAAAATTGCAAATATTGACCAAATCACACACCTACCACAACAAATATTGACAAGGTGGTTGTTATTATGTACGATGCATATAAAAATTCTCATAAACATATACATTTCTAGTAACATCCATTAATTTGCGGGGTCATGCATCTCAAAATTTTAAAATAAATTCGAAGAAGTTAAAATATTTTTACTTTCAAAACATTATTAATTTATTATTATTTTATTCTTTGGAAACTGAAAATCTTATCTCTCAAAGGATTTAAACTAGTAAGGTTTGGATCGATTGTATTATAGTGTGATAGTACTCATACGTGGACCCAATACTGCGTAAAACATCCATGTACTTTCTAGATATATTTGATGTTCCAGGTCAGGTTAACTAGGATCACAAGTAAATTCTGAATGGTTGTGGACACAGCCTGCCTCTGCATATCATATAAATCATTAAAAACATTTCGATATTAATTTTCATAACATATAACATAATTTCAATGGTCGTGATCCATGTGCATAGTCGCCTAGAATTTCTCATCAGTAACATTGTATCAATCCTGCTTTCACCTAAAAAAAAGTTGTCTATTCAATTATAGATTCTTCGGTGATAGGATGGGAAGAGAGAAAAAGAAAATTGATTTTTGAGGAATTATGTATTGTGCAATACACGGTATATTGTGCAAAATCCACCAAAATCTTTGGGGAGAAAGCCGGACATGCTATGACATTTGATATTTATATCTCTCACCATCAAGTCCACAAAAATCCATCAAAATCCATCAAAATCCATCAAAATCCATGACATAAGAAAATCCTTTAAAATCTAGTCCTAATTGAATACACATTGATTCTTGTAGACGTTTTTAAGGTCTCAATTCAATACACCTGGATTTAGAAGGATTCTTTAAAAGTCCATAGAAATCCTAATTGAATAGCACGGATTCATATGTACTCTTTTAAAGTCTTTAAATGTCCAAACTCCAAATTGAATACACCCCACCCCCACCCCACCCCCCTAAACATTGTGAAAGGCTTTTGCCGCCCCAACCTCCCCCCCTAGACGTGGCACGGTTCCGGTCCGGTTCCGGTTCCGGTTCGGAACCGGCGGTTCTGGTTCCAAGGTTTAGTGGAATCGGAATCGGAAACGGAATCGGAATCGGAACCGGTTCCGGTTCCGGTTCTACAGGAACCGGCGGTTTTGAACCGGGTTTTTTTTTTTTTTTTTTTTTTTTTTTTTTAACAAACAAAAAAAAAAAATTCTAAGTTCTAACTTGTAACTTATAAGTTGTAGATTGTAATTGAATAAAATAAAATATATAAATGACAAATTACAAAATAAAATTCATTGGGTTCATAAGTTCATTGGATGTTGGAAGTTAGATCATCGTCATCCGAGTATCCAACCGAAAATAAAATAAACAAATGACAAATTACAAAATTAAATTAAAATAAAAGTAAATAAAATTACAATTTACATTTCATTGGGTATTTGGAAATTGAGTCACCCGAATTTCAAAAATAACATAAAATAAATAAATGACAAATTACAAAATTAAATTAAAATAAAATAAAACTAAAAAAAATGTAAAGTTATTAGCCTTGCACTTAATTTTTACCACAATTAAGTTGCCTACGTATCCTCTTAGGGGGGTTTAGAGGAATCAAAGGCCACGTAGTTCTCATACCTTTTATTACAGATTTACAGATTTACGGTTCCGGTGCTCAGCTTACTCCAGAGCCTTCGCCCGCTTCGGGTTCGTCGCTTTTAAAGAAATCATATGTCGGTTCTTGTTGGATTTCTTGTTGTCTGTATTCCGCTTTCGTCCAGTCGTCAACACAAACCTGTATCTGTAGTGCTTTTGGAGGCAAGCACGAACGTTTTTCATCCAAAATATTGCCCCCGGCGCTGAACTCTTGTTCCACCGCCACAGTAGAAACCGGTGTTGAAAAAATATTTTTGGCTATCATAGCCAAAATTGGATAGTACTTCGTAGCATCATTCCAATATTTTAAGAGGTCAAATTCTTCAGGAAAATCACAAGAAGAAGATAGATAAGATTCAAGCTCGGCATGTGAATCGGAGCTTGATGAAGAACATCTTGGTTTTTTATTTTTTTTTGAGAACATACTATACCCTAAATTCATAAATCCAGAGGAGGAAGATGGAGGCTGAGATGCAGTTTTTATTCGTGCAACATCTACGTTCGGAGTACCGGATCCATAAAATGTAACATATTCATCATATAAATCATACAATAATTTCTTAACTCTACCACAACATGCTTCAATATCATATTCAATATTTAAACCTTCTTTGCCATAATAACCATCTAGATAATAAGACAAAGATTGTAATTTGTGTCGTGGATCAAAAACCATACCAATCAAATAAATATTTGGAAATTCCGTATAATAATTTAACCATTTTTGCTTCATAGAACTAACGGCTTCCTTTATTGCTTGGTCAGATTCACAATAAAAAATGCACCAGCAATATTAATACTCTCAATAACAAATAAATGTGTTGTAGGAAAATAAATTTTAGAAAAATTTTGTGTAGCATTATAAAAAACTCTTAACAAATTGAAAACATTGTAACAAGCATCCCAATGAGATTCAAAAAGTTGAATGTTAGGAACATGAAATTGAATAAAAGAAACTAATAAATCCCTATACTCATAACTTTGAGCAAGCAATTTATAAGTAGAATTCCAACGTGTTGGAACATCACGAGCAAATTTAATGGCACGTCTACCATTTTGTTTACAATATCTTGCCCATGCTTTCATTGTAGAATGATTTCTCCATAAAAACATTAGGGCTTTTTTAATAGGTTCAATAAAACATTGAAGAGTTTCTAATCCTTTTTGAACACATATATTTAAAACATGGCATGCACATCTTTGATGAAAAAATGTACCACCAAGAAAGGGTTTGCATAAATCAATTAAAAGTGGAATAGCAGCGGTATTGGCAGAAGCGTTATCAAAACCAATTGCAAAAATTTTGTTTTCAATATTATACTCTGAAAAAATAATTCTAAGCTGTCTAAAAATATTTTGAGTATTGTGTGAATCATCAAAAACTCTAAAAGCAAGAATTCTTTTTTGGATTGTCCATGCATTATCCATAAAATGGCAAGTGACACCCAAGTATGAATGCGATTGCCAATGGTCAGTCCATATGTCGGCACATACGGTAACACGACCATTATATTTTTCAAAATATTATTCTAACTTTTTTTGTCTCTCACATAAATCTTTTCAAGTGTTTGTGTGAGCGTGGATCTAGGGACACGGCATGCAGCAGGGTTTAATGCTCGTCGACAATAGTTAATGAAACAAATTATAGCACGGTGTGTATAAAGCTATCTAGATAATATAACCAAGCAAGTGTAATATGGTGCGGAAATTAAAACAACACTTGGTTTTTACGTGGAAACCCTCACGGGAAAAACCACGGGCTATGTAAGTAAGCCACACTCGAACCTCGAATCCACTAAATGTGCAAATGATTACAACAATCCCGGAAGTAATCACACACCTACCTAATCCCGGTATGAGTGAACCTAGTCCTATTTGCTTGCGATCTAAGCAACCTAATCCCGGTTGCTACACACAAGACTTACTTTCTCTAGAAGAGAATACAACCCTAAGTGAATATATGAAAATATCCAAAATGCAACATAGAGCAAGGGAAACCCTATATGCTTATCTAAGATGATTAATATGCAATTAGAACAATCCTAGATATCAAAACTAAATGACATGTCAATTAGTTTAGCTAATCAATATTAAGCACAAAACCTAATATGCTAGCACAATACAAATTCTCAAACATACATCATACTCATCTCAATATTGTATCCAAAGCATACAAAATAACAAACAAGTAATTAATTGAGATTGCTAGATAAGAGAAACACAAAACATGTAAGATATTAGTGAAAAGCTTACCAAGCAAAGTATGATGAAGATTCCATGCAAGATGACATCTAGAAGATCAAGGATGATGCTAGATGATGATTGATGATCATGAAAAAGTGTTTGAGTAATCAAAAATTGAGTTCTTGGAATTTTTCTTCTCTTTGAAAAATATCCTAAGTATGAATTCTGAATATGAACTCTCTTAATTGACCTAAAGTCAAAGTGGCATATATATAGGGGGCCAAATCAAAGTGTGGTCGTTTAAGTAAGTTTCAAAGAAACGCGCCGATCGGCGGTTTCAATCGGCGGCCAGGCCGCCGAATTGAGCTCGTGAAGAACAGAGCAAAAACGGCGGTTCATTCGGCGGTTTCATGACCGCCGATCCCAACCGCCGAATCAAAACAGAGAGATTAAAATCAATCAGGTATGAACGGCGGTTTCGAACGGCGGTTTCGAACGGTGGTTTCGTGACCGCCGAATTAGACTGAGAGATAAATCAATCAGGTCTTGAAACGGCGGTTTCGAACGGCGGTCGTGACCGCCGATCTTAACCGCAGAAATGCTTCAGACCAATCTGGACTGAAACGGCGGTTTCATTCGGCGGCCAGACCGCCGATCATAACCGCCGATCACCTAGAAAGGTGAAAACCAAGGAGAAGCCAAGGGCATTCTCCATAGGCGGTCCTCGCGCTAAACCAAGCACAATTTAGTGCATGCGCGGACGTTTCCGAAAGTTATCGGGAAACGAATTACATAATAACATGACACAATTACACACAACAAAATATAATAAATAAGTGCAAGTGTGAAATGTGACAAATGAAGAGAATGCACACATATGCAATGAATGTTAAGTGTGTGTGTGCAACTAATCTCTTCAAAGAAAAGTAAGCACATAGAAATTTACCTTCGGTGCTTATCAACACGAGGTCTTCAAAGGGCTTCGAACAATAAGACCGATACTTAGGCTACCCTTACAAAGAACCCCAACATGTGGTTGTCCACGAAATGAGCCAATTAACAAATGGGAACCTTACAATCTCCCCCTTTGGCTATTTCGTGACAAAACCACCACTCACATTGATTCCTCACAAAGAAATAGAAACTACGGGACAACTATGATATTCTACAACACAAAGAGATAAGAAAATAAAACTTCAAGTCTTCAATCTTTTGTAGAATAATCACGCCCTGTAAATAAGATTTCTATGTTTTCCAATACAAGTGAAATGTGAGATTAATCAAGTGATATCAAAACAAGCATTTGCATTTTTAGAATTTAGGCACAACATTACAAAATATATGCAATGTATGATAAATGCAATGCTCCCCCTCAAAGGGTTACTCCCCCTCAATGTGTTATCTCCCCAATGTGCACAATTGCAACACCAATTTGCATCTCCCCTTACCATATTCTACTCCCCCTTTTTGTCATGATATAGGCAAAGGAGTAGTCCCCAACCGGGTCACTCATAGTAACGAGAGATAGTAGCATGCAAGATATGCATAATTAATATAAGTCACTTTATGCATCTCAATTTAATCGGAGAGAAAATTTGAGAGAAAATGTGTGAATCAAACATGCTTTGCATACAAGACATGTAGCATTCAAGTCCAAAATACAATGGTATTTGGCAAAGCAAATGACAAAGGTTTCTAATAGGAATTCAAACCAATTTCACCAATGTCATGAGTAAAGCAAGGATATAGAATACATTGATTTCAATATAAGAGCAACTATATCCAACTTTATAAGCGAAACATGGCATGAGCAACTTTGCACCCTTTTTGATTTTTCCGGATAAGATATCCGTATGATAGTAGCCATGTTCAACCAATAAAGAAATAGAGACATTTGAAATATAAATTCCTTTGAACGGATACAAGATCCTTTATTCATTTTGAGTCTCATAAGCTTTCACACAAGTTTTGCATTTTTAAGAATATGCAATCATCAAATCATGCTTTTCATGTGAGCATGTTATATGAATTTCATGCTTTTTCATTTGACATTAGCATGTTATTAAAGAAACATCATGTCATGGAGATAATCATAGGTCATTCAAATCATACTTTCTATATACATCTCCTAGTCCAAAAATGCATGTTTGAACATAAATATGACATGGATTGTAAACAAGCAAGGTTCAGACTTATTGAATTGAAAACATATATACATATGTGCAACCAAGCTTACTCAAGCAATTAAAAGAAGAGGCATAAGATATTTCAAATTTTTTGCAAGTGACAAGAATGCAAACTAGCTCTCTTTGCTTGAGTTCCCCATATGGGGTCAATCATAGAACATCACTCCACAAGACATATCCCAATAGATCTACTAAGAGTTTTAAATCGAGTAGCATCTAAGGGTTTAGTAAATAGGTCCGCAAGTTGATCATTAGTACCTACATGTTCAAGTACTATGCATTTATTTTCAACAAGCTCTCTAATGAAGTGATGGCGGATGTCAATATGCTTAGTTCTAGAATGTTGCACCGGATTCTTGGAAATATTAATGGCACTCATGTTATCACAAAAGAGAGTGAGAGTACCTTGGTTGAATCCGTAATCTACTAGCATTTGCTTCATCCATATAAGTTGAGTGCATCCACTCCCTGCGGCTATGTACTCGGCTTCCGCCGTGGACAAGGAAATCGAGTTTTGCTTCTTGCAAAACCAAGACACCAAGTTGTTGCCTAGAAAGAAGCAACCGCCCAATGTGCTCTTCCTATCATCACAATTTCCTGCCCAATCCGCATCACTATATCCTACAAGACTAGGATTAGTGTCAAATGAGTACCAAATCCCATAGTTGGAAGTCCCATTCACAAAGCGAATGACTCTCTTAACCGAAGAGAGATGGGACTCCTTGGGATCGGATTGGTACCTAGCACAAACTCCTACACTAAAAGATATATCGGGCCTACTTGCGGTCAAATAGAGCAAGCTCCCTATCATGCCACGATATAAGGTTTGGTCCACACTTTTACCGCTAGCATCCTTGCTTAGCTTCAAAGTGGTGCTCATAGGAGTGTCACAATGTTTGGCTTTTTCAAGACCAAACTTCTTCACAAGGTTTTTGGCATATTTGGCTTGGGTTATGAAGATCCCATTATCTAGTTGCCTAATTTGCAAACCTAGGAAGTAATTAAGCTCACCAACAAGACTCATCTCAAATTCATGAGACATAACATCAACAAATTGTTGGACCTTGGTGTTGTTGGTGGAGCCAAACACTATGTCATCGACATATATTTGAGCTATGAAAAGCTCATCATTGTCTCTCTTGATGAATAGTGTCTTGTCAACACTACCTCTTGTGTAGTTATTGTCAACAAGAAATTGAGTGAGGCGCTCATACCAAGCCCTCGGTGCTTGTTTCAACCCATATAGTGCCTTCTTGAGGCGATAGACATGGTTGAGGTGGTGAGCATCCACAAACCCCTTGGGTTGTTCAACAAACACTTCCTCTTGCAAGAAGCCATTGAGGAAGGCACTCTTGACATCCATTTGGTGCAATTTGAACTTGTGCACACAAGAAATGGACAAGAAAAGCCTAATAGACTCTAAACGGGCAACGGGAGCAAATGTCTCCTCAAAGTCGATACCCTCAATTTGAGAGTACCCTTGTGCTACAAGTCTAGCCTTGTTCCGCACTATGTTGCCATCCTCATCGGATTTGTTCCTAAATATCCATTTAGTGTCTATGACATTAGTGGTCTTAGGCCTAGGAACTATAGTCCAAACCTCATTCCTTTCGAATTGGTTTAGCTTTTCTTGCATGGCAAGAACCCAAAATTCATCATTTAAGGCTTCTTCAACCTTTTTGGGTTCAATTTGAGAGGTGTAGCCAGTATAGCTAATAAGATTAGCAAGTTGACGTCTAGTCCTAACACCTTCATTTTCCTCTCCAATGATATCTTCTTTATCATGGAGTTTCCTAACCCATGGAGCGGGTTCTTTAGAGGCCAAGAGAGGAACTCTAGCAATAGGTTGTGTGTCATCATTGTTGACATTAGATGTCCCAACATTAGGAGACACCACAACCTTCTCCAAAGGAGAACCATCACTAAAAATAACCTCCTCCTCATGATCATTAGACTTGAGCCTAGTATCATCAAATACGACATTGGATGATTCCATAACACTTAGAGTCTTTAAATTGAAAACTCTATAGGCTCTACTATTCAAGGCATAGCCAATAAAGATACCCTCATCACTCTTAGCATCGAATTTGCTAAGTTGATCACGGTCATTCAAAATGTAGCATTTGCTTCTAAAAGTGTGGAAGTAGCTAACATTTGGCCTCTTGCCTTTCCATAACTCATAGGAAGTGTTTCTAGTACCGGGCCTTAGGAAGACTCTATTTCCTATATAGCAAGCCGTATTGACGGCTTCGGCCCATAGGTTCCTAGGGACATTGTTGCTAAGCAACATCACACGGGCCGTCTCTTGAAGGACCCTATTTTTCCTCTCAACAACTCCATTTTGTTGAGGTGTCCTAGGAGCCGAAAACTCATGGGAGATACCTAAACCATTACAAAAGGTTTCAAAGGTAGCATTCTCAAATTCCCTCCCATGGTCACTTCTAATCCGTTTTATGCTTTTAATATTAGAGTTCATTTCATTTTGAAGTTTATTACAAAGCATTTTAAACTTATCAAAAGTTTCGGATTTTTCTTTAAGAAAATATGTCCATGTGAACCTAGAGAAATCATCAATGTTGTATGCATAAATTCGCCAACCCGACACGTCATCAAAAAGAGTCAATAAAGATTGCCACGTCACTCATTGACCGGGTCAATAAAGGAAATGTGACAAGTCAATGTCAAAGTACCTCGAAACCAAAAAGGTCAGAAACACGCTCGCCGAAACTGGATATGTACTCGCCAAATCTAGATATATGGTCGCCGAAGAAACGAAACCCAGAAATAAATGTACTCCCTGCACCAGCATACTGGGCCTAAACCGACTCGGCAGAAACACAGAAATAAACCCTACACTTTAGAAAACCCATAACAACAAGGAATCAAGGGGGGAAAAGGAGAAGACCTATCTGTATCCGCAGCAAAGTGGGATTCCCAGTACGAATCTGAAAGGAAATCCTACTATGAGCAGGACTAAAATCAAGGGAAAAACCCTAAATATCATGTATAAATAGAACCACCTATCCCACGAGAAGGGGGTTCAGAAAATCGAGAGAAAAGAGAGCAACTGTAAGAGAGATCTAAGCGTGTAATAAGACAACGAAAACCTAGTATTATTTTTCTGCCCTCAGGGGCGCCGTGGTCTTTTCCCATTCAAGGGTTTTCCACGTAAAATATGTCTTTTGCATGTGTTCTTAATTTTCTTGTTTTATATTAAATTGATATAATTGTTGAGTGCGTGGCAATCCAAATTTCATCGTTAACAATTGGCGCTAGAAGAAGGGGGGTTACAAAAAACTTCGAGGAACCCTTGCGAATTAAAGAACATGAACATGAACATGAACAACGACAGTGACAGAGACGTTAACTCCAGCAGAGATCAGGTTATTGAACCAGCTGCGCCGACAGGAGATAGGGCAGTAACGATCGGGGAACAATCGGCGGCAACACCAGGGACTAGGGCCGCCGACCCTGGGATTCTGTAGCACTTCCAAGCTGCGTTGGTAAACCTAATCAGCGAAGCCAACAAGATAGGGCTTTCGCTTCCCATCGGTTTGGGAATTTCATCTCCTTATGAGTTAACCACCCCTGGAATCCATCCTCAAGGAAGGCTACGATCAGAAGTTCACATCACAATCCCTGATACTCAAGCAAGACAATCCGTCGAGAAGACTCCCCAGGACCACCCAGAGTATTTCGAAAGGAGAAAACAAAGGAAAGGAAAAGGTGTGATGAATGAAGAATCCAGAGAGGAGCGAGACCAGGCGCGGACACATGGGGTCAATTCCAGTGACACATACCAACGGAACCGACGGAGACACCGTTCTATCTCGTCTGAAGATAAGAGTCCGAGTCCACGTCCACAAAGAGAGTTACGGTCCAAAAGAGCACGGCGAAAGAGATCCGAAAGCACAGAAGATCGAAGGAGCCCGGATAATAGGAACAACCATGGGAGAATGACAATTAAGAGCAGACTTGATCCAGCAGGAGAGCCAACTGGTCAGCGAGATGTCACCCTACAAGAGCTATCAAGAAAGGTTTCAGCGATGGCACGAAGGTACGGTCGTAACGTATCTTCAGATGATGAGTCAGACAGCCCATTCATTGAAGATATTGCTCGCACCCAGTTCCCAGACAGATTTAGAATGCCAACCATTGAGCAGTACAAGGAGAACAGGGACCCGAAGGAGCATGTTCACCGATTTCGCAACATCATGGCCCAGTATTCATCTAATGACGGGCTTTTATGCCTCACCTTCCCTCAAACGTTCGGCGATCTCGCCTCTAGGTGGTTTGGAAGACTTCCCCCCGGAAGTATAAGCAGTTTCTCAAACCTCAGCAAGGCGTTCATAAGACAGTTCATGGGGAGTGTGCAGAGAAGGAAGTCACTCGCTCATCTATCAAATTTGAAACAGGAGCACAATGAGTCAATCAAGAAGTACCTAGCAAGATTTGGTAAGGAAGTTGCTCAAATTGAAGATGCCAGCGATGTAGCTGTGATCGCCGCTTTCACCAATGGGTTACAAAGCGGGCGATTATCTTTTGACCTGCGAAGAGAGAGACCAAAAACTTATGAGGAGATGATGGAAATAGCTGGCGACTATGCATTAGCAGAAGAAGAAGAAGTAGCACAAGGGGGTAGCTACGTGCATGGACACAAACCTGACTCAAAATCGGATCGAAAGGATGACAAGAAGACGGTATCACGTGATCGCCAGAGAGACGAGAAAGGCCAAAAGGGGCACTCGAGAGAAAGCAAAGGAAATCCTCGAGCCAGTATTTTCGAGGAAGGTACAACCATTACACCCCTTTGACCGGCGATCAAGAGGAGATACTTTCTGTGGTGGAAGACAAAGGACTCGCTAAATACCCTCGACAGCAGTCAGCGAATGCCAGGAGAGACACAACTAAGTACTGCCGATTCCACAAAGATCATGGGCATGAAACCTCAAAGTGTTTTCAGCTGCGTGACCACATTGAAAGTTTGATCAGAGATGGGCACCTGAAGGATTTTGCTTTGAAGGGAGATAAATATGGTGGTCGCCAGGATAGCCGCCAAGGAAACGGGCAGGAGAGGAAAAGTCCAAGGGGGAACAGCCCTAACGCCACCATAAACACCATTTTCGGCGGACCTCATACTGGGAAAGCAATCGAGAAAGGATGTCAGAAGTTCGAGAAGTAATGTATGAAAGCAGAAGCATGGAGATCAATTCTGTACAGAGAAGCCCCAAGAAGGGAAGAGAAGGACATGACCCTATAACATTTACAGCAGAAGACTCAGACGGGATAGATGCAAAACCTAACGATGCAATCGTCGTGGGGGTTCGAATAGCCCATAGGGATGTCCTTCGGGTGATGATTGACAATGGAAGTTCAGCCGATATCTTAAGTGCCAGAGTATATGATGAATTGCGGCTGGACAGAAAAGATCTCGAACCATTCCATGTACCACTAAAGGGATTTGGTGGCGCAGAAGTTAGGTCGTTAGGAACTGTGAAACTGCCGGTGAGATTTGGTACAGCACCATGCCGGCGAACAATCCTTTTGGACTTTGTCGTGGTTGACATCCACAATTGGCCGTATAATGCTTTACTTGGCCGACCGTTTCTTAACAAAGCTCGAGCTGTTACTTCAACCCATGCATTGAAAATAAAATTCCCTACAGAATTTGGTGTCGGAGAATTGAGAGGGTCACAGGAGATGGCTCGCCGCGCCAACCTATCAATCTTCAAAGATAAAGCAGGGATGGAAACCTTAAACATATTCGAAGTGGACAGGGAGGTGCAGGAAGATAGTCCAGGAAACTTCGAACTGGACCCAAGGGACAAAACGAGCAGAGAGAAAGAAGAACCAACTGAGTCAGTTATTCTAGACGAAGCGGAACCAGACAAAACAGTAAAGATCGGAGCAAGGCTGGCTAAACAAGTTAAGAAAGATGTGACAAACTTGTTGAAGGAATATAGGGGAATTTTCGCTTGGTGCCACGAAGACATGCCAGGGATTGATAGAAGTGTAATTTCGCACAATCTGGCTGTGAATGAGAAATGCAAGCCGGTTGTGCAAAAAAAAAAAAGTTTCAACCCAGAAAGAAGTGCAGCGATAAAAGAGGAAGTATCAAAATTGCTCGCCGCAAGGTCAATCAGAGAAGTTAAGTACCCAGAATGGGTGGCGAATGTGGTCTTAGTGAAAAAGAAAAACAATCAATGGAGGATGTGCGTCGACTTCACCGATCTGAACAAAGCTTGCCCCAAGGATAGCTTCTCGTTACCAAGGATTGACCAGTTAGTCGATGCAACAGCTGGACATAAAACGTTGAGCTTCATGGATGCATATTCAGGATATAACCAAATAAAGATGCACAAGCCAGACGAAGAGAAGACAGCGTTCACCACAGATCAGGGGTTGTATTGTTACACGGTCATGCCATTCGGCCTAAAAAATGCTGGGGCAACTTACCAGCGCTTGGTCAACAGAATGTTCGCCAGACAAATCGGGAGAAATATGGAAGTCTACGTTGACGATATGCTAACAAAAAGCACCACAGCGGATAGACATACAGATGACCTGAGGGAAACATTCGACGTGCTGGTCAAGTATGGAATGAAGTTGAATCCAGCAAAATGCGTATTCGGCGTACCATCTGGGAGGTTTCTCGGATATCAAGTACATCAAAGGGGAATAGAGGTGAACCCTGAAAAAATCCAAGCACTAGCAAAAATGGTCTCGCCAAGAACTCTGAAAGACGTTCAAAAACTCACAGGGTGCTTAGCATCGCTGAGCAGATTCATAGCCAAATCAACAGACCGATGCCTACCATTTTTCAAAGCTCTAAAAAAGGGAAAGGGAATCGAGTGGAATGAGGAGTGTGAAAAGGCTTTCCAAGCCTTGAAAGATTACCTGGGGCAAGCGCCGCTGCTATCAAAACCAGAAACAGGAGAAACATTGTACATGTACTTGTCCGTCTCTGGAGCAGCCACAAGTTCCGTGCTAGTAAAACAGGAAGATGGGATCCAGAAACCAATATACTACACCAGCAAAGCACTGTTGCCAGCCGAAACCAGATACTCACCGGCTGAAAAATTGGCACTAGCTCTAATAACAGCAGCGAGGAAACTGAGGCCATATTTCCAGGCTCATAAAATCAGAGTATACACCAACTGCCCACTGAAGTTAATCCTGAGAAACCAGAAGTATCCGGTCGATTAACAAAGTGGGCAATCGAGTTAAGTGAATTCGATGTAGAGTACCTCCCAAGGACAGCAATTAAAGCCCAGGCAGTGGCAGACTTTGTAGCAGAGTTCACCGAACCAAACATGGAAGTAGCGAGAATGATGGAGGAACAAAATAAGAAAATATTCAAATGGCAACTCCGCGTTGACGGCTCATCAAACACGCATGGCAGCGGGGCAGGGGTAGTAGTGTCAACCCCAGAAGGAGATTCAGTCGAATGTGCCTTGCGTTTTGACTTCAAAGCTACCAACAATCAAGCCGAGTACGAGGCACTCATAGCAGGTTTAAAAATTAGCACAGTCCTAGGAGCAGACGAAGTGGAAGTTTTTAGCGACTCTCAAGTTGTTGTCAATCAAGTACTAGATGAATACCAGGAAAGAGATGAGAGCATGATCACCTACCTGGAATTGGCAAAGGAGCTATTAGAAAGATTTAAAGAATACAGAATTGTTCATGTCCCCCGAGAAGAAAATGAGAAAGCTGATGCCTTGGCCAAACTGGCATCTGCCACAATCAGCATCTGGCCCAAAAATATTTCTATGATCCGCTTATTGCAGCCGAGTATAGTTAAAACAAAGGAAGTTGGGGCAGTCTTTGGCGAAAGGGACAGCTGGATCACACCAATCAAAGAATATCTCATCAATGATGTACTCCCAAGTGACCCGTTAGAAGCAAAGCGGCTGAAGTACAGAGCTACAAGATACTCAGTACTCAATGGAGAACTGTACAAAAGGGGATACTCGAGGGCACTGCAGAGATGTGTTGGGCCTGAAGAAGCAGAAGGTATCCTGAGAAGCATACATAGTGGAAATTGTGGGAACCACGCTGGGGGCGCCAGTCTAGCCCACAAAACATTAAGGCAGGGTTTTTACTGGCCAACACTGTTCGCCGACTCCAAAAGGGTGGCAGCGAGATGTGAGGCTTGTCAGAAAATTGCTAATAACATCCGACAGCCACCTGAACTCTTGCAAAGTATTACCTCGCCTTGGCCGTTCGCCATGTGGGGAATTGACTTGATCGGCCCAATGCCAACAGCAACTGGAGGAGCAAAACATGCCATAGTAGCTGTGGATTATTTTACAAAATGGGTAGAAGCCGAGCCATTGGTACACATAACAGAAGCAAACACTGTAAGCTTTGTGAAGAAAAATATCCTTTACAGATTCGGGATACCAAACACCATCATCACGGACAATGGGACCCAATTCGACGGGAGGAAATTCAGGGAGCTATGTGATAAGTACGGCATCAACAACTACTACGCCTCTCCAGCACACCCACAGACGAATGGCCAGACTGAAGCAGTAAACAAAATCATAAAACATAACCTGAAGGCTAAATTGGCAGTTAAAAAGGGCAGCTGGGCAGACGAATTACCACAGGTACTTTGGGCATATCGAACCACAGAAAGGAGTTCAACAGGCGAGACCCCATATTCCATGGCATATGGAGCTGAAGCTGTCATTCCCGTGGAAACATCTTTCTCTTCGCCGAGGGTGCAACTTTTTCAGCCAGAAATCAACATTGATATGCTAAAGTGCGGCCTAGATGAGTTAGAAGAAAGAAGAGAGCGCGCGCAAATAAGGAATACTGCGTACCAACATAGGGTAGCCAGATATTACAACTCACATGTGCGTGAAAGAAGGTTCTCGCTGGGCGACTTAGTGCTGAAAAGGGTGAACCAAGGAACAAAAGACAAAGCTGCAGGGTCACTCGCAGACAAATGGGAGGGGCCTTATCAGATTACAGGCATAGCTGGCCACGGGGCATATCGCATCACTCGAGAAGGTTTTGGCGAACTACCCCGTCCATGCAATGCGCAGTACTTGAAGATATATTATCCATAACTTGGGGGTCAAGTTTAGAATTGGTGTGAGCCTTTTATTTTTTCTTAGAACAGTTTTCGTTTTAGTATTTTTTTTTTCTTTTCTTTGTGATTATGTTAACAAAGTTGCAGGAATTATCCAAATAAAGAGTAATTTATTACTGAGAAATCGTGACTTGACTCGCCATTTACAAAGGGCACTCACCGACATATGTCAATACCATTGCGTAAAGACGAGTTTCGTACTCGCAGCAGTGAGAATAAGTGACAACTCAACGAAATTAAAGCAAGCCAAAAGCGACTTAGTCGCCATAGCCCAAGCTACAGAAATTGGGGATCGCCCCCACAAGGAGAATAAGATCTCCGGAGAAAAACTTGGTGTGGGCAAATACGTCCTGAATAAGCACCAAGTACGCCAGAACTCAGCAATGTCAGCTGAATAAATAAAAACATGTTAAAAACTTGGTGTATGGTCGGATACGTCCTGACAAACACTAAGTACGCCAAAATCCAGCAATGGCAACTGAATACAAAATATGTTAAAAACTTAGTGAAACGCTAAGTACGCCAAAAATCCAGCAATGGCAGCTGAATACAACAAAAAATGCTACAAAGTGAAACACTAAGCAAAAAATCAGCGAATAGCAGCTGAATACACAAAAATATGCTAAAAACTTGGTGAAATACTGAGTAAGTCGAAAATTCAGTAAAAGCAGCTGAACAAAGAAAAAGTTTATAACTTCTTATAAATAAAGTCATTTACAATTAAAGAATTAAGAATGAAAATACAAAAAGAGAAACTGAAGATACAAAGATTAAACAATCCTTCAGTATGAAAGACACAAAAAGTCAACTAGCTGCAGGAGGGCCCTCGCTATCTTCCTCATCTTCGATCTCCTCGTCTGAAGGCCAGGCGACTTCCTCATCCCCTTCTGGCATAAAACGCTCATAATCCCTTCCAGCAACAGGACCCAAGTCAGGCTCAGCGCCAGAACCAGAAAAGCTGCCCTTCTGACCCGAATAATAAGTATTGAAGGTACGCTTGCTGGGGATTTCTAAATGCATAGGGTGAGGTTCAGTCATGTTGTAGCGACAGTGGGCTTTCCAACGTTTTATCTGCTCTTTAATCGAATCCACTCCGCTGGCCATATGCTGTTGAAAAGACTGGTCGAAACGCCTTAGAGCCTTCTCATTGGAGTGATCCTTCATGGCGAAGAATTTCTTCGACTGCCTCATGCCTTTTTCGAATTCACGCAATAAAAGCGCATCATAGGCAAGGGATCTCTTGAAACGATCAACCGATTCAACCTCCAGCACAGCCTTGAGATCGTTCAGAATAACTTCATGCGAGGACAACTGGTTGCGCAAGTCCAAAGCTTCACGCTCAGCTTTCTCCTTTGCCTCCTTAGCTAGTCGCTCAGCCTCAAAACGTGCTGCGAGTGATTCTTGATTAGCGGAGAGTTGCTCTCGCAGCGAACGAATCTCTTCCTCAGCAGCAGCTAATTTATCTTCAGCGACAAGTTGAGCTGAAAGATAGCCATCCGCAGATTCCCTCATCTGAGCGAGATGCTGAGTATGGATTTCCTCAGCAGAGAGTTTCTCAGCGGCCAAAATAGAAGTCTGTTCCCGCAGGCGTTTCACATCCCTCGAAAGGAAATTCCCTCGCCTGTAAGCGTCGGTCAACTCAGACATCATCTAAAAAGAAAAACAGTCAAGTCAGGAAACATACGAATGAAAAACGCAAAACACGAATATCGCAAGAGACTCACCAGGGACTGACAATCAAAGAAAAATTCCATCTTCTTGTTGTAGGATCTGCTCTTCATGTGCTCCCAATCCTCATCAATATAAACATTGTTGTTCATTATATGTGAGCAAATCTCTACAGCCGTGAAATCTGAAAGGGACACAAACCCCTCTCCCTCACCAACTCCGGTTGGATCCACGGGAGGAACTTCACGGGCAATACCCGAACCTGACGCAGAAGCCCCAGTTTGCTTCGATGGCCCCGACCTATCAGCTGGCCCCGGCTGACCAGATGGCCCAGGCTGATCAGCAGACGACACGTTCGGCTCATCTACAGTCGCTGGAGGAGAAGCTGCACCAGTTGGAGAGAAAGCAGGAACATTCAATTTACTAACTCTTTCAGGAGGTGGAGACGCTACCTCACTCATCCCTTCAGCGGGGGCTTCAGGCACAGTTGGATGAGTAGAGGGAATTCCGGCGAACACAGGTCCATCAGCACCCTCCTCATCAGAAGAAACGACATACTGCACGACTCTTGATGCCCGCTTCAAAGGTCGAGTAGTATGGTCAGGGATGCCCTCAGCCGGGTGTTTTCCTCTACCAGTCCTAGGAGTTAGATCATTCGCAGGATCAAGAGGAATTTCAGGGACATCCGTGTCAAAAATAGGAGTATCACGGACTGGCCCTGAAACTCCAACTTTTTCTTTTCCCTTACGGCTAGAGGTAGCTGCAGGAGTGGTCGCAGCAAAGGTATTCGTAGCAGGAATGTTCACAGCAGCCTCTGTGTACATAGGGGGTTGTTCCGATTCGACCCCACCCTCAGGAATATCACCAACTTCCTCGCCATCGGAGGGATCGCCGCCATCCGGACTAGCAAGTCCTTCCTTGGCCAAACCAGCAGCATGTCTTCTACTGGTTGCCTCAGAATTCTTTACTGCCCGAGCGTGTTGATCGCAAATTGTGTCAAAATCGCACACTGCAAGAAAAATAAACAAAGTATCAACTAACAGAATAAGATAGTAAAACAAAGAAGGAATGGACAAAGACTTACAGCGAGGAAGCCTTGCATGTAGGCGTGTGAAAATCCCCTCGGAAATCATTTTTTCCTCATCCAAGAGGAAGGACCTATCCCTTTCTCTCAAAGGGAGGACAGCTGCTGCGGCGAGGTGAGAAACCTCTCTATTCAGTAAAACAGGGGTCGCCTTCAACCAAGCTTCAGGCGATGTGAAGTGCCTAGGAACCTTCTTCGCCAAGAAATTGTGGCGACTACTGGCAGGCAAATCATGACCCCACTCGCCATCAACGAAAAACCAGCTGTTCTTCCACCTCTTGTTCGAAGTGGGAAAACCCTAGATGAACCCCTTTTTCTTCTCATCATCGGAGATTTCTACTTGACCAGGGTTCGCCACACCCTCAGGGATCCAGCTCTCCACGGGCGAAGAGATAAGGAAATACATACCACCATGGCCCGCCTGCCTTAGCGTGTAAAAATGGCGGATTTCACGAGGAGTAGGGGGCCCGTAACCCTTCAACTTCCACATGAGGCACAGGCACATCAATATTCTGTAGCTATTTGGAGCGAGCTGTGCCGGCGCAATTTGAGCCTCCGCAAGAAATCTGGCGATGAAAGGCTGAAGAGGGAGAGTCACCCCACAGCTAAGCATGGCCCCGTAAATAGCGACTGCATTTTCGGGAGGATTCCACACAGCCCGGTCGCCAGGTAAAATGAGATTCACTGAGTCTGGCAGGTCAAAACGACTCTTGTATTTACGAAGCTCAACCTCGCCGACCACATTTACCTCCGTATCAAAAGAACACGGACGGTTTGGCGAGAAGCGTAGCCTATCCCTCTGATGGTCTTCAACATCGGAGTCAACAATCGTCTGCGCATCCAACAGAGATTCACGTGGAACCCTAGAAGCGCGTCGTCTACTGCTTGTTGGTCTAGAAGATTTCGGCATTGTTGGAGAACCGCTGTTAGAAGATGAAGGAGAGATGTTAGGGATAAAAACATCTCCAGAAGACGGAACATAAACAGAAATTGGGACCGGAGAATCTGGATGAAAATTACGAATCAGAGATTCGATTTTGTCCGCAGTACTTTTATCACCAAGCTCCATGGCTTGCATCATTCGATTAAAAAGAGAAGAGCGTAAAGAAGGGTCCATGGGAACTCACCAGAAAACCCTAGATTCGCGAAAGATTCGTAGAGAGGCAGGAATAATCGATTCCGGTGAACCGTCTGATAAATAGAAAGCACAGGGAAAGGACTGTAGCAAGCACTCGAAGGAACAAGGTAGATAAAAACAAAGAATCAAACTGTTCTTTTTTGCTCTGAGAAAACCAGTGGAGAAATAAAATGGAAAGAATGAAATGGAGAAAAGGAAACGATCGGGCCTTAAAAAGAGGGAGTTTCGAAATTCAAAAAAGAAAATCAAGTAAAAGGATATGCAATTAATGAGAATGACAGCCACAGTGACCAGCCGCAATAGTCACCATCAGAAAACAGACATGTGGCATCTCGGGGAAAGCCAAGCGGTCAAAATGTCTCTTTGTCCGTCAGGTAAATAGGTGCGTCAACAATTATGTGGACCAAGTTGAAAGCTTAAACCAGAAGAATCAATTAATCAATACAGCGCGTGACAGAAAGGAAAGAAGGAGGTATTACAAAATGCATCGAAACCTTGTAAGTATAAATATAAATACTACTCGCAGAGACAAACGAAGTAAGAAGAACAAATCATTCGCCCAGCTCGGAGTATTTATGGGGGTATTGTTGTATGCATAAATTCGCCAACCCGACACGTCATCAAAAAGAGTCAATAAAGATTGCCACGTCACTCATTGACCGGGTCAATAAAGGAAATGTGACAAGTCAATGTCAAAGTACCTCGAAACCAAAAAGGTCAGAAACACGCTCGCCGAAACTGGATATGTACTCGCCAAATCTAGATATATGGTCGCCGAAGAAACGAAACCCAGAAATAAATGTACTCGCTGCACCAGCATACTGGGCCTAAACCGACTCGGCAGAAATACGGAAATAAACCCTACACTTTAGAAAACCCATAACAACAAGGAATCAAGGGGGGAAAAGGAGAAGACCTATCTGTATCCGCAGCAACGTGGGATTCCCAGTACGAATCTAAAAGGAAATCCTACTATGAGCAGGACTAAAATCAAGGGAAAAACCCTAAATATCATGTATAAATAGAACCACCTATCCCACGAGAAGGGGGTTCAGAAAATCGAGAGAAAAGAGAGCAACTGTAAGAGAGATCTAAGCGTGTAATAAGGCAACAAAAACCTAGTATTATTTTTCTGCCCTCAGGGGCGCCGTGGTTTTTTCCCATTCAAGGGTTTTCCACGTAAAATCTGTCTTTTGCATGCGTTCTTAATTTTCTTGTTTTATATTAAATTGATATAATTGTTGAGTGCGTGGCAATCCAAATTTCACCGTCAACAATCAACACAAACAAAAATGTATCTCTTTCCACCCAAACTTTCGGTTTGCATGGGACCCATGAGGTCCATGTGGAGAAGCTCAAGAGGCTCCTTGGTGGTGAGATACTTACCCTTTTTGTGCATGCTTTTAGTTTGCTTTCCTTGTTGGCAAGGTCCACAAACACCATTGGCTTTCTTCCCAAGCTTAGGGAGGCCACGCACACACTCGAACTTTCCAAGGGTCCGTAGATCCCTAAAGTTCATGTGGCCAAGTCTTTCATGCCACAACTCAATTTGCTCATCCATGGACACATGATTAGATACAATACTAGCTTCAAGACAATAACAATTGTCGCTAGATCTCATGCCCTTCAACAAGGTTTGTCCATCGGGTTTTAGGATTGAGCAAAAATCTTTAGAAAACAAGACGGAATATCCTTCATCACTAAGATGTGAAATGCTTATTAAATTGGCTTTCAAGCCATCAACAAATAAAGCATTGGATAAGGAGGGTAATCCGGGAACGGAAATGGTTCCTTTCCCTTTAACATTTCTTTTGGATCCATCACCAAAAGTGACATTTCCACCTTCCTCCATAACAAGAGTCTCGAAGAAACTCTTGTTTCCAGTCATGTGCCTAGAGCACCCACTATCCAAGTACCAAAAATTAGAAGAATTTGCCTTCAAGGCTATTTGTGCAACATGGCAAACATTTTCATTCTTTCTAATCCACTTAGCAACAATTTTAGCTTTCCTAGTGGTCTTTGGTACATGTGCTCTACTATTTCTAGGATCATGCAAATCAATATTTTCATTCCTAGAAACATGCATCTTGGCTCTATTCTTTCTCTTTTCAATCATGCTTTGTTTTCTACACATTTTAATATATTGAAAGCAATTTGGTCTAATATGACCATCACAACCACAAAAGTGACAAATATGGATGAAATAAGGAATCATACCTTGCCTTTGTGCACGTATGGGAGCTTGTCCATGTCTTTGTGGATAAGTGGGTTCAATCCATCTTCGTTGTTGAACTGGTCTAGGTTGCTTTCAAGCTTGAGGTTGCATGATTGGTCTCTTTCCTTTGTGAGCCAATTTTGGAGGAGTGTTGGCTTGAGGGACCCTAGGGGGTTGAGCTTGAGATTTCCTTCTTGGCCCCATTTTCACTTGAGCATTAGAACATTGTCCTACTTCTAACTTCTTCCTAGGAGGTTCCACAAATGAAGTTTCTTCGTTCTTCAAGCTCTTGACAAATACGGTCTTGTTAGAGGTTGAGATTTTCTTGCCATCATCATACCCAAGACCTCTCTTGTCACTTGGACTCTTTCCAACACCAAGTAAATGATCAAGCTTCTTGGTGCTAGAATCTATCCTAGCCAAGGACCCTTTAACTTCTACAAGTTCCCTCTTCAAGCCTTCTTCACTTCTCTTGGATAAGTCTAACTCCTCAATTAACTTATCCTCTCTCTTCTTCAATCTTTCCACTTGTTCACTTAAGTGGTCATTATGAGCCGAAAGTTCAAGGTTTTCTTCTCTCAACCTCTCAATCTTTCTTGTGCTTTTAAGTGCTAAATCATTGAACTCGGCATGGCATTTAGCAAGCACCTTTTTCTCCACAAAACTACTTATGGAGTTAGATGAGGAATCACTTTCTTCTTCACTTGAGTCATTTTCCTCTTGACTCATTTCCTCTTTCTCACTAGTGTAGGGAAAAATACCGTAGTACAAGCAGCGGAAGCGAGACTAAAAATAAGATTTAGTGACTTTTAAAATTTTTCCTTTATGAACCTTAAACCCTTTAATTAATTAAACATGCATATACAATAACCAAAAAGTAGAATACCTTTTGTCGCGTGATTCGATTGACTTACGTCGATGGTAATCCGCAAGATCTTCAATCCTAGCACGAACGTGGATCACCTAGGAGCGTGGTCTCCCTTTTTCTTTGAATTGCAAACCTGTGAATGGACAAAACAAACTTTCTTTTCTTTGTTAGTCACAAAAACAATCAAAAGAATGACTGAGATTATTCCGGTCACTTTTGAGTTCTCAATCTAATGATCGAAACTCGCGTGAACCTAGATCGATATCGTATACACAAGCTTATTGATGATTAAGCAAATAGTATACTATCAAAGAATAATCTAACACTCCTATTTGTTTTTAGTAGAATAAAAGCTTTCTATGAATTGAGAAGAAGAAGAAAAATTGTCTCTTGAACCACTTAGGGTGGCCGAAATCTATATGTGGGAATATATAGGTGGCCTAAATTTTCCTCTCCTTGTCTTTTAGGGTTGCCGAAATCTCTCTTCTTTTTGCACTAGGGTTGCCGCAAATCACCACCTCCAAAGGTTTGTGTTGCACCCTAATTTCCATAAAAGAATAGACTTCTAACCCTAATCCAACTCATAGTTATTTTATTCTTTTTAATGACTAAATTAAAAGACTTCTTATTTGATTAAATAAATAAAATTAATTATTTATTTTCTTACCAAATAAGTCTTTTACTTTTAGTATACTACCAATAATAGTATAACATTAGGAATCATATTTCCTAATCAGAAAAGATTTGTTTCTTAATTAAACAATTAATTAATAAATTAATTAATTCTTATTTAATTAAAACAAATGAAACAAAATAATATATTAGGTTAAAACTTAACCTTGCCGCCCCACTTGAATAAATGGGCCAACATATTATTTTCTTATTTCATTTAATCCATTGGACTTTAAATAAAAAGCCCACATGTGAACCAGACCCATTCTTACTAAAAGAAACAAGCCCACATGTCTTTCATTAATATATAAATATAATTGAGCAGCCCATTACTTAAATAATGTGCAAATTATATTCTTAATATATTAAATGCAATTCTTGATGGACCCTTAAATTGGTCCGGTAGAATATATCAAGTGATCCATGCAAGTCCGTGTGGATTGGGATCTTGGCGGGCCATCTAAATTTAAGCTTCAATAGACATAACCTAATCACAATCAACAAATGATTCACTTAGGTCCGATCCATTAATTTTAACTCATTCCACTAAAGAGCTAAAATTGAACTCTTAAATAAAGATAAAAAGGAAGATGCTCCTCATTCATACCCTAGACAATCATATAGGAGATAGTGTATCCTCATGATTAATATCAGTAATCGCCAAGAGTTCATAGACCGCCTATAACTCTCCAAGTTACCATATTTACTCATATGACCACGTTTTGAACTTGGATATTTTGACTTGTCCAGAAGCCATGTTTTCAATAGACACTATCGAAAACTCAACGTTGAGATTTAATATCCAATTACCTCAAAACATCCATATGATGATATTATACTCTCATTTAATTAAATGGAGCCACGATGTCCATATCTATAAATGAAGTCCTCTATCGATTAACAAATGAATATCACCAAACTATCGAGGATAGACTATGCAATATAATCATACTCATTGATAACTCAAATGATATCACTTGCAACCATAAGTCCATCATTTATCTCAGGATTAAGATAGACTCTCCGATTGTCCTGATAATGAAAAGACTATTATCTATTGACGGTTCTAGATAAAGCTTTTCATTGTGATCCTGTTCAATGCACCCAGTGCACTAGATCCTTTTGCTCGAAGACACTCCGATGATTTAGACTCATCATATCTCATTTGATCCCTCTCAAATGCTAGCAAAAGAATTCTACAACTTTAACAAGATAAAGGTGCCCAACCTTTAACTTAAGTTGTGAACATTATTCAAGACTAACTAAAGAATTGTGTCTACCACATACATATCCAGATGTACGAACAATTCTTCTTTTCTCATAGTCTTTAGACCTTATGATTATTTATTTTGACAATTATAATATTAAACTATAAATGCTATACGATTTGTTAAACCAGAAATCACTTTATTAATATGAAAAAGATTGTTAATTACAACATTACACTCTTGCTATTGAGCATAATCCTAACAATCTCCCACTTGCACTATAGCAAATGTGTCATATCTCTCAAGCCCATGTTCTCTAGATGCCCATCGAAACTCTTCTGAGGTAGAGCCTTTGTGAAGGGATCCGCTAGATTTTCTGCTGACGCGATTTTGGTAATCGTCACGTCACCTCTTTGAACAATCTCCCTTAAAAGATGATACTTTCTTTCAATGTGTTTACCTCTCTTGTGACTTCTTGGTTCTTTCGAATTAGCCACTGCTCCACTGTTGTCACAGTAGATAGTGATCTGCTTATTCGCACTAGGAACCACTTCCAAGTCAATCAAGAATTGGCGGAGCCAAACAGCCTCTTTGGCAGCCTCGCATGCAGCAACATACTCAGCTTCCATGGTGGAATCAGCAATACAAGATTGCTTGATACTCCTCCATATAACTGCTCCTCCTCCAATAGTAAACACAGCCCCTGATGTGGATTTTCTGGAGTCAGAATCTGATTGGAAATCAGAATCTGTATACCCAACGGGAATCAAATCCCCTCCAGAGTATACAAGCATATTATCTCTCGTTCTCTTAAGATACTTGAAAATATGCTTGACTGCCGTCCAGTGATCAGGACCAGGTTTCGATTGAAACCTGCTAACTATGCCAACAGCAAAACAAATATCTGGTCTAGTACAGAGCATTGCATACATGAGACTTCCAACTGCCGAGGCATATGGAACTCTACTCATGAATTGCTCTTCATGCTCATTCTTAGGAACTTGTTCCTTAGAAAGCTTGATTCCATGTCTGAAAGGTAACATACCTTTCTTGGAATCCTGCATGGAAAACCTAGACAAGATCTTGTCTATGTATGAAGCTTGGGATAATGCAATCGTTCTATTCTTTCTATCCCTTATTACTTGGATACCTAGAATAAAACTTGCTTCTCCTAAGTCCTTCATATCAAATTGTTTTGCTAACCATTCTTTTACTGATGTCAATACACCTACATCGTTTCCAATGAGTAGTATATCATCAACATAAAGAATCAGGAAAACCAACTTGTCGCCCTTAATCCTTTTGTATACACAAGGTTCGTCAGGATTCTGAATAAATCCAAAACCTTTGACAGCTTGATCAAACCTTATGTTCCAGGATCTGGATGCTTGCTTCAATCCATATATGGATTTCTGCAACTTGCATACCTTTTCCATTTGGCCCTTTTCAATGAATCCCTCTGGTTGCATCATGTAGATGCTTTCGTCAAGACTTCCATTAAGGAAAGCTGTCTTGACGTCCATTTGCCAAATCTCTAGATCTAAAGATGCTGCAATGGATAAGAGTATCCTAATGGATTTAAGCATGGCCACAGGAGAGAAGGTTTCCTCGTAATCGATACCTTCTTTCTGTGTATACCCTTTAGCTACCAATCTAGCTTTAAAGGTTTCCACCTTACCATCCATACCTCTTTTCCTCTTGTATACCCACTTGCACCCAATGGGTTTTATCCCTTTAGGCAAGTCTACAAGGGACCAGACTTTGTTATCGAACATAGATTCAATCTCAGATTGCATTGCCTTTTGCCAATGGCGACTATCAACATCCTCCATAGCTTCCTTGTACGTGTAGGGATCATCATCGTCCGGGAGATTCTCCACTGATTCTCCCAGACCGATGTATCTTTCGGGTTGTGTTCTAACCCTCCCACTACGACGAGGAATGGTAGGTTGTTGATCTTGTGTTGGATCGGAACTTACAATTGGGTTAGGTTGTGTAACCTCTCGTGGAATTGTATCTCCTGACATCTCATTCAGGACAATTCTACTTCTAGGCACAAAATCATTCATATAGTCCTTTTCCAGAAATTTAGCATTTGTCGAAACAAATACTTTAAGATCTGAAGGACTATAGAAATAATATCCTTTAGTTTCTTTTGGATACCCTACAAATATACATGTTTCTGAACGGGACTCCATCTTTTCTGTCTTTCCTTTTAACACATGCGCAGGACAACCAAATATCCTTAAGTGTTGTAAACTAGGCTTGCGCCCAGTCCACAACTCATGCGGTGTTTTAGGAACAGACCTAGATGGTACATCGTTTAGAATGTATATAGCAGTTTGTAAAGCATATCCCCAAAAAGAAATAGAAAGTGTTGAATAACTCAACATAGACCTAACCATATCCAAAAGAGTTCTATTTCTCCTTTCTGCTACCCCATTCTGTTGAGGTGTACCTGGTGCAGAAAACTGAGAAACAATCCCATTATCAATAAGATATTGCTGAAACTCACCAGATAGATATTCTCCACCACGATCAGATCTCAAGATTTTTATGTGTTTCTCAAGCTGATTTTCCACTTCAGCTTTGAATGCTTTGAACATGTCAAAAGCATCCGACTTATGTCGCATGAGATACACATAACCAAATCTCGAGTAATCATCTGTGAAGGTGATGAAGTACTCATATCCACCTCTAGCTTGAATGCTCATAGGTCCACATACATCAGTGTGTATCAATCCTAAACATTCAGTGGCTCTTGCACCTTTGGCAGAGAACGTCCTTTTGGTCATTTTACCTTCCAAACAAGATTCACAAGTTGGTAGATCATCAACCTTTAAGTCACTCAAAGGTCCGTCACATACCAATCTTTTAATCCTATTAAGGTTAATATGACCTAAGCGTAAGTGCCAAAGGTAGGTTTCATCTGTTGATAATTTTACTCTTTTATGATTAGGTTCCGTTATTTCTGTGTCTAACGAGTGAGAAATATTTCTATGCAAAAAGTATAGACCGTTTTCCAATGTACCTTGGCAAATAATTTTGTCATTCTTACTAATAATAAAAACTTTATTAAAAGTAACCGAATATCCAAATTTATTTAAACAAGAAACTGAAATTAAATTCCTCTTGAATTGAGGTACATAATAAACGTCTATCAAATCTAAATGCCTTCTAGAATCCAAATAAACTCTAATATCTCCCACTGCACTTGCAGACACTAACGTTCCGTTGCCCAAGCGCAAATTGATTTCATTCTTACTCAGCTTTCTCCTTTCTTGGAACCCCTGCAAGGAATAACAAACATGATTAGTGGCTCCTGAGTCTATGATCCAAGAATCTGTAAAATCAGCCAAAAAACATGTTTCAAGATAATTCACATTACCTTCTTCCTTCTTATTCTGGGACTTTGGGCAATTTCTCTTCCAATGTCCCTTTTCACCACAAAGGAAGCATTTCCCTTTGATCTTGGTTACTTTCTTGGTGTCCTTCTTGATAGGCCCAAGTTGCTTTTTCTTCTGTTGTTTCTTGACCTTTTGACGGGCCTTAACATAGCAACTTTACCAACCATATGAATCTCTTGACCTTTGCCTTTCACAAGGATCTTTTCAGCACTTTGAACATCTTGCATCAGGCCTTGTAAGGTGTATTCCTTTTTGTTCAAAGTGTAGTCCAATTTGAACTGATCAAAGGAATCTGACAATGAATTGACAACCATATCAATCTTTGTCTCACCATCTATCTCAGCGCCATGCAGTTCAGCAATGTTGAGATGTGCTATGACTTTCATCATGTGATCTTTCACAGCCTGTCCAGGTTTCATCCTAAGATTCATAAAAGCAGTCACTGCCTCTCTCTTAGTCGTCCTAGACTTCATAGCAAACATCTCCTCTAGAGACATCATAATATCAGCAGCGGACTCCATTCCTTCATGCTGCTGTTGCAACACGTCGGAGATAGTGGCCATAATGTAACATTTTGTCATATCATCTTAAGTCTTCCACTGCTCATACTCATCTCTATACATTATGCTTGATTCATTATTAGGAGCAGGTGGTTTAGGAGTAGTTAGAACAAACTTATGTTTTTCACTTTGCAGCAACAACCCAATTTTCCTTTTCCATGTGACATAATTATCTCCAGTTAAAGTGTTATCTTTCAGGATGTTCATAAGTGATGGGGTCATGATTTCTGAATAAAACAAAACATATATAAGTAAATAATCATGATAAAGCACTTTTAAATATTTATCTTGAATTAAATAAATAACTCAATCATAAAATTCAACGGTGATCCAACACCCATAAATGTTACGCCTCCTTTGGGAGTTCGCACCATTTACTAGTTAGACTAGGTCCCACCTAATTGTTAACATAACAACCAGCGTTTTCAATTTTAGCCTTGCAATTTTACTGACAAGAACTCTTGGGAGGATATCAATAAAATTACATTGAGTGTGTTACCAAGATATCGACCCTCAGTTTTCTCTCACGAATATCCCTCCTTGGGGAGTAGATCTCGTTTGAGTCCATTGTCTAGTCTATCCTTGTAAGGAAATATGTTGCTAAATTCCATTCATGGACGCCCCTTGGGGGAATTACCATAAATAATAAAGCTCAACCAACCTTGGAGGCCATAGGTGTTACAAAAACACCTTCTCCCACTCAATTATTTAAGGCGTGTGATTAAATCCCATAGAATGATTTACCAAGTTATCTAGATGCCAATTTAGATACCTAAATCATTCAATGCATGTTCATACCAAAAGAGATATATGAGTGGCACTCCTATTCTATATGTCATGTTATCATACAATAACAAATATTGTAATATTTAAAGCATAAATTAAATAGCAACAATTTTGGCCCATCCTAGAAAAACAAGTAAATTACAATTTGTTTTAGGAACACAAGATCTTCAGGTGGCCCATCAACCATAAGCTCATCCTTCGGCCTTCTCCTATGGGCGGCACACACCACAACCCCACAAAGGGGCTGCCATGCGCAGCCCATAAGTCCTCCAAGGCTGCCGTGCGCAGCCCACCTTGAGATGGGCTTGCCATGCGCAGCCCAATCCACTCCTAGGGTGCGCACGGTGCTCGTTCTCGGTTCCGGTTGCTTCGTTTTTCTTCGTGTCTTCGAATCTTCAAGACCTAAATATATTACGGCAGTATTTAAACAAATAAAATACTGCAGTATTTTTTTTTTTTTTTTTTTAATCACTGCAGTACCTTTTACATACAAAAACTGCACATAATAAAAAAAATAAAACTGCAGCAGTATAAAAAAAATACTGCACCAAAAAAAATAATAAAACCTAGCAATCTACCAAGAAGGAATTATGGCGATGATAGACCACCCTTCTTGTTACAACTCCGAAACAAAAATTACATTGAAAATCTAGGACCAAAATCGAGCAATAACAATCCACATAAACATATATAAATCCATACATCCACATGTAATTATATATTCGAATACCTAGAGTGCCATCTCTTTCTAAACATGCATAATCACAATAAAAAGAAATAGATCCACGTATATATACGTTAATTAATTAAAAGGGTTTAACCTAGGCTCTGATACCAATTGTAGGGAAAAATACCGTAGTACACGTAGCGGAAGCGAGACTAAAAATAAGATTTAGTGACTTTTAAAATTTTTCCTTTATGAACCTTAAACCCTTTAATTAATTAAACATGCATATACAATAACCAAAAAGTAGAATACCTTTTGTCGCGTGATCCGATTTACTTACGTCGATGGTAATCCGCAAGATCTTCAATCCTAGCACGAACGTGGATCACCTAGGAGCGTGGTCTCCCTTTTTCTTTGAATTGCAAACCTGTGAATGGACAAAACAAACTTTCTTTTCTTTGTTAGTCACAAAAACAATCAAAAGAATGACTGAGATTATTCCGGTCACTTTTGAGTTCTCAATCTAATGATCGAAACTCGCGTGAACCTAGATCGATATCGTATACACAAGCTTATTGATTATTAAGCAAATAGTATACTATCAAAGAATAATCTTACACTCCTTTTTGTTTTTAGTAGAATAAAAGCTTTCTATGAATTGAGAAGAAGAAGAAAAATTGTCTCTTGAACCACTTAGGGTGGCCGAAATCTATATGTGGGAATATATAGGTGGCCTAAATTTTCCTCTCCTTGTCTTTTAGGGTTGCCAAAATCTCTCTTCTTTTTGCACTAGGGTTGCCGCAAATCACCACCTCCAAAGGTTTGTGTTGCACCCTAATTTCCATAAAAGAATAGACTTCTAACCCTAATCCAACTCATAGTTATTTTATTCTTTTTAATGACTAAATTAAAAGACTTCTTATTTGATTAAATGAATAAAATTAATTATTTATTTTCTTACCAAATAAGTTTTTTACTTTTAGTATACTACCAACAATAGTATAACATTAGGAATCATATTTCCTAATCAGAAAAGATTTGTTTCTTAATTAAACAATTAATTAATAAATTAATTAATTCTTATTTAATTAAAACAAATGAAACAAAATAATATATTAGGTTAAAACTTAACCTTGCCGCCCCACTTGAATAAATGGGCCAAAATATTATTTTCTTATTTCATTTAATCCATTGGACTTTAAATAAAAAGCCCACATGTGAACCAGACCCATTCTTACTAAAAGAAACAAGCCCACATGTCTTTCATTAATATATAAATATAATTGAGCAGCCCATTACTTAAATAATGTGCAAATTATATTCTTAATATATTAAATGCAATTCTTGATGGACCCTTAAATTGGTCCGGTAGAATATATCAAGTGATCCATGCAAGTCCGTGTGGATTGGGATCTTGGCGGGCCATCTAAATTTAAGCTTCAATAGACATAACCTAATCACAATCAACAAATGATTCACTTAGGTCCGATCCATTAATTTTAACTCATTCCACTAAAGAGCTAAAATTGAACTCTTAAATAAAGATAGAAAAGGAAGATGCTCCTCATTCATACCCTAGACAATCATATAGGAGATAGTGTATCCTCATGATTAATATCAGTAATCGCCAAGAGTTCATAGACCGCCTATAACTCTCCAAGTTACCATATTTACTCATATGACCACGTTTTGAACTTGGATATTTTGACTTGTCCAGAAGCCATGTTTTCAATAGACACTATCGAAAACTCAACGTTGAGATTTAATATCCAATTACCTCAAAACATCCATATGATGATATTATACTCTCATTTAATTAAATGGAGCCACGATGTCCATATCTATAAATGAAGTCCTCTATCGATTAACAAATGAATATCACCAAACTATCGAGGATAGACTATGCAATATAATCATACTCATTGATAACTCAAATGATATCACTTGCAACCATAAGTCCATCATTTATCTCAGGATTAAGATAGACTCTCCGATTGTCCTGATAATGAAAAGACTATTATCTATTGACGGTTCTAGATAAAGCTTTTCATTGTGATCCTGTTCAATGCACCCAGTGCACTAGATCCTTTTGCTCGAAGACACTCCGATGATTTAGACTCATCATATCTCATTTGATCCCTCTCAAATGCTAGCAAAAGAATTCTACAACTTTAACAAGATAAAGGTGCCCAACCTTTAACTTAAGTTGTGAACATTATTCAAGACTAACTAAAGAATTGTGTCTACCACATACATATCCAGATGTACGAACAATTCTTCTTTTCTCATAGTCTTTAGACCTTATGATTATTTATTTTGACAATTATAATATTAAACTATAAATGCTATACGATTTGTTAAACCAGAAATCACTTTATTAATATGAAAAAGATTGTTAATTACAACATTACACTCTTGCTATTGAGCATAATCCTAACATTGCTCTTATGTGAGGAGGCAAAAGCTAGGAGGTTAGCCATGAGCTCTTCTTCACTTGAAGACTCATCTTCCTCATTGGAGTCATCACTACTCCCACTCCAAGTGGCGGCCATCACTTTGCTCTTCTTTTTTTCATTGTGATTAGCACATTCGGGGGCAAAGTGACCAATCCCACCACATTCAAAGCATCGGACCCCTTTCCTTTCGGTCCTCTCTTGTCTAGGCTCAAACTTCTTGAAGGAACTCTTTTTCTTCAAATCTTGTCCTCTTGACCCAAATCCCTTCGTCTTCTTGAACCCCATAACCTTGTTGAACCTTTTCACAAATAAGGCAAGGTCTTCATCTGATTCATGCTTTGCCTCATTTGCATCCTTAGATGCTTTCAAAGCTATTCCTTTAGACTTCTTAGGAGGAGTAGTGGTGCTAGGAGCCTTCCTAGACTCATATGCAAGGAGACGCCCAATCACCTCACTTGGCTTCATATCCATGTAGCCACTATTTTCTTCTATGGCCGTCACCTTGGATTCAAACCTATCGGGGAGAGATCTCATAATTTTTTGCTTGACTCTCCTATCCGAATACGGGTCTCCGAGTTGATGGCTTTGATTTACAATGTCCATCAATTTGATTTCGAAGTCATTGAAGCATTCATCCTCTCCCATCCTAAGTAGCTCAAACTGAGTTTGGAGGACTTGAAGCTTGGACTCCTTCACCACCTCGGTTCCCTCATGTGCAACTTGAAGGATGTCCCATGCCACTTTGGCAATCTGAGTATTCTGAATAAGCTTGTACTGATTCTCATCCATAGCACACATAATGGCATGCATAGCCTTCCTATTCCACTTTGAAGCCTCAAACTCTTGCGCGTTCCATTGCGCCTTAGGCTTCAATACTTCTTCTCCTCCACCATCGGGAGTCATCTTGGGTAGATCATATCCGTCTTCCACCGCCATCCATGCACGGTCATGAATTTGGCATATGTAGGATTCCATCTTCCCTTTCCATTAGGAATAGTTCAATCCGGTAAGAAGTGGAGGCCTTGTGCTTGAGGCACCTTCGTTGCCACCACCATTTCCACCGTTTCCACTCATAGTGTTTATGAATGAATGAAATGAATGCAAATGTATGAATGATCAAAAATCACACAAAATGCAAAACACACCAAAATAAGCAAGGATCACCTATGTATGTCTAGGAACCCGCTCTGATACCAATTGAAACAAATTATAGCACGGTGTGTATAAAGCTATCTAGAGGGGGGGTGAATAGATTTTACGCTTTTTACCCAATTTTTCGTGTTAGTCAAAATTACGAAAATGCCCTCAAGATAATATAACCAAGCAAGTGTAATATGGTGCGGAAATTAAAACAACACTTGGTTTTTACGTGGAAACCCTCACGGGAAAAACCACGGGCTATGTAAGTAAGCCACACTCGAACCTCGAATCCACTAAATGTGCAAACGATTACAACCTAATCCCGGAAGTAATCACACACCTACCTAATCCCGGTATGAGTGAACCTAGTCCTATTTGCTTGCGATCTAAGCAACCTAATCCCGGTTGCTACACACAAGACTTACTTTCTCTAGAAGAAAATACAACCCTAAGTGAATATATGAAAATATCCAAAATGCAACATAGAGCAAGGGAAACCCTATATGCTTATCTAAGATGATTAATATGCAATTAGAACAATCCTAGATATCAAAACTAAATGACATGTCAATTAGTTTAGCTAATCAATATTAAGCACAAAACCTAATATGCTAGCACAATACAAATTCTCAAACATAAATCATACTCATCTCAATATTGTATCCAAAGCATACAAACTAACAAACAAGTAATTAATTGAGATTGCTAGATAAGAGAAACACAAAACATGTAAGATATTAGTGAAAAGCTTACCAAGCAAAGTATGATGAAGATTCCATGCAAGATGGCATCCAGAAGATCAAGGATGATGCTAGATGATGATTGATGATTGATGATCATGAAAAAGTGTTTGAGTAATCAAAAATTGAGTTCTTGGAATTTTTCTTCTCTTTGAAAAATATCCTAAGTATGAATTCTGAATATGAACTCTCTTAATTGACCTAAAGTCAAAGTGGCATATATATAGGGGGCCAAATCAAAGTGTGGTCGTTTAAGTAAGTTTCAAAGAAACGCGCCGATCGGCGGTTTCAATCGGCGGTTTCGTGACCGCCGATCCCAACCGTCGAATCAAAACAGAGAGATTAAAATCAATCAGGTATGAACGGCGGTTTCGAACGGCGGTTTCGTGACCGCCGATTCAACCGCCGAATTAGACTGAGAGATAAATCAATCAGGTCTTGAAACGGCGGTCGTGACCGCCGATCTTAACCGCAGAAATGCTTCAGACCAATCTGGACTGAAACGGCGGTTTCATTCGGCGGCCAGGCCGCCGATCATAACCGCCGATCACCTAGATAGGTGAAAACCAAGGAGAAGCCAAGGGCATTCTCCATAGGCGGTCCTTGCGCTAAACCAAGCACATTCTAGTGCATGCGCGGACGTTTCCGAAAGTTATCAGGAAACGAATTACACAACAACATGACACAATTACACACAACAAAATATAATAAATAAGTGCAAGTGTGAAATGCGACAAATGAAGAGAATGCACACATGCAATGAATGTTAAGTGTGTGTGTGCAACTAATCTCTTCAAAGAAAAGTAAGCACATAGAAATTTACCTTCGGTGCTTATCAACACGAGGTCTTCAAAGGGCTTCGAACAATAAGACCGATACTTAGGCTACCCTTACAAAGAACCCCAACATGTGGTTGTCCACGAAATGAGCCAATCAACAAATGGGAACCTTACAGTTAATAAAGCCAACCCTCTCACCAAAACTGAATGATAAATGTTCTACTGCTACCATCCTAGCTAATTCTTCTCTATTTTGTTCATCACTATAACGAAATAATTGTTGGTTAGGAGTAGCGTACCTGGGAATTTGTGTTTGTGACCTCATTCTGACCACTGCGTCTGGATGTTTGACTTCAATATGATTCCAATAAGTGCCATATCCTCCGGATTTGCTCCATTTATATACTTTGTTGCAGTAATTGCAAGCTGTTGTAAAGCTTCCATCTTCATTCCTAATTTTCTTCATATGTTTGACAAAGAGATCAGATTTGTTCTGCTTCTGTATCAGATCTTCCTCCCTTTCTAGATCCACTTCCGGTGTATCAAAACCAAAATCCGGAGGTGTATCAATATCAGGCATATTTTCTGACTGGCTTGTCAAATTGTTGGGGGTGGTTTCATTGGGATCGGGTTCAGAAATTGTAAGAGGGGGATCAGGAATATTTAGGCATAGGTCTTCAGCATAGGTCCGACGTTACAGATATTCATGATAGGTGGGGTTGTTATGATCGAGATTATTGATCATAGTACCCTTACCTTTCATTGAAATCGAACGCCTAGGACCGTCACGGCCGTGACCCCTTCCATTTCCACCACTTCCACCACTTCCACTTGCCATTTAAAAATAAATTTGGGAGAGAATTGGAAACTTAGAACTTAGAAGAATAATTGACTAAATGGAAATTAAATAAATTGGAAATAAGATAAATTGCAAATAAAATAAATTGGAAATAAAATTAATTGAAAATAAAATAAATTACAAATAAAATAAATTGGATATAAAATTAATTGAAAATAAAATATATTGGAATTTGGAAATAAAATAAATTGCAAATAAAATAAATTGGATATAAAATTAATTGAAAATAAAATATATTGGGAATAAAATAAATTGCAAATAAAATAAATTGCGAATTGGAAATAAAATTAATTTCAAATAAAATAATAAAAAAATGAAATAAATATTAAAAACCTTGGAAACTTGGAGATTGAGAGACTTATCACTTGAGAGTTGAGAGTTGAGAGAGTGTTGGAGAGAAATTAGAGAGAATTGAGAAGAAATTGGTGTGAGGAAAAATGAAAGGGGGGGGGGGGGGGGGGGGGGGGGGGGGGGGGGGGGGTTATTTATAGAAAAGAAAAAAATAAATAAATAAATAAAGGGGTAGCCGTTGGACCCCAACGGCCTGCTGACGTTAGCAGACCGTTGGGCCTAACTGTCGGCTGACGTCAGCCGACCGTTGGGCTCCAACGGCAGCCCAACAAAAAAATATATATATATATATATATATATATTTTTTTTTTTATATATATATATTTTTTTTAATTCGTCGAACCGCCGGTTCCAATCCGGTTCGAACCGGCGGTTCGACCAAACTCTTGAACCGGAACCGGTCTCCGCCGGTTCAGGTTCCGGTTCTTGAACCGGAACCGGAACCGGAAAACGGTTCCAGTTTCGGTTTTTCCTTTTCCGGTTCCGGTTCGGTTCCGACGGTTCCAACCGGAACCGTGCCAGGTCTACCCCCCCCTTGTGAAAGGCTATATGGCAAACAGTCCATAAGTATTAATAATTGGTCAAGTCTCAACGATCGGAAAATATAATAAGAATTATCAAGATCCAAAATTGCATCTGCTTCCTCTGGCTCTGGTAAGAAGATC